>KZ062149.1:41729-71526 GCA_002091835.1 Anopheles maculatus | reverse complement strand
GGGAGTGGTCGGCGGGTTAAGTCTCGAGAGTAGTGGATTCGCTCTTGCTACTGCGGGATGAGACTCGCCGATCATTTTTGGATTCGACGTTGACATGGTCGAGCCGGAACTGTCTCTGCTGGGCTGCTTGTTTGACACTGGACACAGCCGGGAGTGGTCGGCGGGTTAAGTCTCGAGAGTAGTGGATTCGCTCTTGCTACTGCGGGATGAGACTCGCCGATCATTTTTGGATTCGACGTTGACATGGTCGAGCCGGAACTGTCTCTGCTGGGCTGCTTGTTTGACACTGGACACAGCCAAACAATCGTTGGTTCTGTCTTGCTGTTTACTTTATGTTTCTTGTTTTTTTCTTATAGTCCTTCCCCGCTACTAGGAAGGACGAAGCACAATCCAGGTGTACGAAGCACCTGCCACAGAAGCACACCACACTCCATAGAATCACACCGCACCTACCAGCAATAATTAATAGAATCAGCGACCAAATACAGCCTGCATCACATCCACACTACAACAACCACAATAGAATTAGATAACAACCACCCACTACTCATCCACACCGAGCATGCCCGGGATAAGGCAAATTACAAGGAGGAAATGCCTTGTATCTATTAAACATGAATTATATAAAATCACCACACGCGGTGGTGAAAATACGGCTTTCAGCCGTCATATTGGAATAATAAATAATAAAATGAAAAAATCTGAACCTAAAAATACATGAAGAGAAAATGTAGAGAACTAAAACCAATAATATAATGTAAAAGAAAGTAGAAAAAAATATGTATAAGCCAATGAAATATCCGAACAAAACATATGCAAAGAAATAACATTTACTTCGAATTGAATGTAAAGCCAAAAGCAGAAGATAACCACGTGACACAGCATTAAAGATTTACTTACATAAAAATTAGAATGTTTAAAAAGCTAATACGCAATATTATAGACTATCTTATCAATAATAAAACAAAGTAAAAACAAAATTTTAATTTTAAAATTATTTCAACGTGAATGCCTATCTAACAAAGGACAAATAAAAGAAATTAAAATATCTTGTAACACAATCTTGTAGCAAAAACACATAATGCTGCTACTGCCAAACGTACGTGCAACATTGTACATGATCTCAGTAGCACGTATACTCTCACACACGTACAGTGCGCGTCCATTTCGCCGGAAGGCATCGCACAAAATAGCTTACTTGGATGAAAGAATAATGTAATTGATTTTATGTTAAGCACAGCACAGCGCTCCCATCCAGAACGCTTTTTAGTGTGCGCTCGTTCGCCAGGTTGTTAGGAAGCATCGAATGAAACTTTTTAATAAAATCAATTACAACAACATACACCTTCAATGGTTCCCCACTTTCCCCAGTCTCTCTGTTTCTCTATCGTTTTTTTTTCCTATTTCCCGGCTATGCTGTGCGAAAGCATCCTTGAAAAGCGTGCTATTCGATCGGAAACTTTTCCGGTTGATTAACGGAAGGAAATGAATTAGTTATACTTCCTGCCCTCCCTGTAGCGAGCGGGTTTTCGCTACATTTCGGTAAAGCTTATCCGAATCCGGTGGCCCCGGACAACGCGTGTTACCGTGAACCGGAAGTAAACAAAACCCCAACCTAACCGTAACAACAACGCCAAGCACAGCAAGACAAAAAGCAACGCAAGAAGCAGAACACAAATGTGCCGAGATGAAAGGAATGCCGGCATTGAAATGTGCTGCAATTGTTTTTCCTGCCCGCTTAGTGTGGCTGACGTTGCTGGCCACTGTGCTGGCCTCGGCAAACGAGCGACCGTTCGTCGTCGGAGTTTTGGAGCAACAAATTAAAACAATTGGACCACGTCATTCCGGTCGGTGTGTGTCTGTGAGGGGCTCTGTTGGTGGAAATTTCATAACTTTCAACTCAAAAAGCCATTTCAACGACGGCTGGCTGACGTTGATGGTAAATGGTGAGCCTTTTTGTTGGACTACCAGGGCGCGGAAAGGGGAAAGTTTCCGAATTTCCCGGCAGTAGCATAAATTCCGGCGCCATATCAGCACGCTTCAACGGATCCGGGGATGGAAAGTTTTAACTATCTTATAATTACCAGGTGACACCGAGTTCGAGCAGCGAGTGCAATTTCGCCGTACAAGTATTATTGTGGGAGATAGTGTTTTGTTTTGGCTTCGATCCAGTTACGAGAATTGATTCTAGTGGGTTCGAGAAGTATTTTACGACTACAGTCTTCTTTTTTTGCGAAAATCTGGTGCTGGGAAACGATTATTTTCGGTGGAAGAGGCTATTGTTATTTAATTTTCCAAGAAAATCCCCAAATGTTCTCGAATATCCTTATAACATAAGAGAGCAGTAGATTTCTCATTACTGGAAAAAAAACATATGATAAACCGTTTTTTCAAGTTCTCCAACATGGATGCTATGCGTATGATCCACTTACTCGGATATTGGAGTTGTTATAATTAGTGTTGGGTAAAGTAGCACAAATTGGTGTGCTGTGCGCACTCGCTTGCACACCAAAGTGTGCTGTGCGCACACCTAGCACACCTAGCACAGTGCGCACACCTAGCACACCTAGCACGGTGCTCTAACCTAGCACACCTGGCGCAAGGCGCACAGCTTGCACACCTAGCACAGTGCGCACACCAAGCACAGTGCGCACAACAAGCACAGTGCTCACACCAAGCACAGCATGCATATAAAAAAGCAACTGATGAAAAATCCCGAGAGTTGAACTCGGTTAGTTAAAAAATCTACGACGCAATAGTCCACGCTCTATGAACGGTGCTAATTGTACTGGTATCTTCTGCTCGCCAAATTGAGGATAAAAAAGAGACTCAAACTTTTGCATCGATAGAACTAGAACGAATATCATTGTTGAGCCAGCGAACAAATGTAGTAGGAAAGAAGCCGACCAAAGATACTGTGAGAGCGTGGTGGGGGAAGTTGAAGTTACCACATTTGTTACCATCTATACTTAAAGTAGGTTTAACTGCGTCACCCTGTCTTGCTCGTCGCACGATTAGGCCGGTTTCAAATATTTCTCTAATCCACAATATATTCTTTTATGTCCTTGATTAACATCACATATTTATTTCACCGTAATTACAATTCACTATTTTTGCGTGTCATTTGCGACCGTCCCGCTCGGCTGCTAGATCCAGAGAGAGCGTTCCTCGTATCCTTGTGAGCGCGGTAGCGATCGTGTTGAGTGGCTCTTCGGGCCTGCTGAGCTCCTGCAGGTGAGAGCCCGACCGATCGTTACAGGTTGGACCGTGACACAATCCGCTCGTCCTTACTTCTTAAACGAACTTTTCTTTGTATTGTATATGTTATAAATTTCATTAAAAAACGTGTATTATTTCTCGGAACAGTTCGTTTGCATTTCAATCGGTTCTGTCTTAGCCAGGTCGTTCTAGGCTAGACCCTGCTCGTCGCTACTACTACTCATGTCCAAATGTGGATGTGAATTATTTCCTTCTTAGTCGACGTGACAATTTATCTACTCTTATTCCCATATTTGGGCAAGAATTACTTGTCTTACTGCCAAGTGTACTTATTCCCCAACACTATTACACTACACTATTCACTAAGGTCCGCATACTAACACGCTTAGACTATGGTTGATCGATTACATCGACATCTTTTGAACGCTAGCGTACTAAGCATTCCTGACCAACATAATCGTCGAATCCGGTGACTTCTGTCAACACCAGGATTCAGTAAAACTATATTTTCTTTAAGGAAAGGTAAGACTTGTTATCACATAAACTCATGACAGACTATCAGCGACAGGATACAGTCGAACAGGAACAGGTATCTAGAATCGTTTGCTATGTTATCTATTAGAAACTGAATGATTTCCTGAGAAGTTGTGTTGTTATGCGTCGTTAGAACTATTGTTTTATAATTAAAAGTTACGACATGGTAAATAATATACACAACGCTTTCTCTTTACAGCGTAAAACTCACTAGGTTGCATTGGTTTCATCAATTGTTATTTGCAGGAGTATTGTGGAAGTTGAGCTAAATGAGATCTGGAATACATAGATAGCGAAGAAACTTGTTCCAAGGTACTGCTTCAACTGTCAAAAAGAATTGCAAGTGGTTGGTTGGCATCCCTTTGAAAAAGACGTGGAGAAAACGCAAACTATAGAATGAGAAATACCACCTCATCCCCTTCTTTCTTCTTATATTGCATTATCATCGTATATCACCTGATTCGTGCGATGGAACATCGTCTGGCTTGTCGGCAGATCCAAACATATGAGAAAAATGAAGAATCGCTTGACTAGAGTGTGTTTTCTGTTGGCAAGTCTTAAATGTGCATGGACAAACTAGAACTCACCGTCTTTTTCATATTAAAATACCATAAATAAAATAAATCACCCGAAAATACTCAATAGTGGTCGTCTCGTCCGAAAATCTGTGTGGGTAAAGCCTGAAAACTGTCAAACCATCGGCCAGAGAATAGAGAGTGTTAAATTGTTGGTTTCATAAATAAAAACTATTAAAGATCAACTAGCGAATAGTTTCTGTACAACGAGTACTGACTAGCAATCCCTTAAGTCAACAATAAATTTGCGCTTCTTTCTGACAATGAAAGTGTGACCCAGGGGGCAACTAGTTCCGAAGTTTTACAAAATGTGTGAGAAATGTGTTGAGGTTAATTTAAAGCAAAAAGGGATGTTTTCAATTTTATTTAGATAATTCAATCTGCAGGTTATGTTGTACACGAAAAGAAAGATTAAAAAATTAGACTTCATTAAGCACTAGCGAATTTAAACATAAATAATTATTACAGAACTTTAGATAAAATACCGAATACTCTACGTTTTACCAACAGAGCTTCTGTGTCCATTCACTGCATTTCTACATTCTTTGTAGTTAATTGAAGCGTAATAAGAAACACTCCACTCCGTATTGTTTCTCTACTCTTCACGCACGTACCTTCGGACCATATTATTGCATCCGGAGTCTGACCATAGTTCCGGACTCTCGAAACCAATCATTTGATTCAATTCCTTGTCAGCGCTCGTTTTCATTACTGGAGCAACCGTTTCGACAAACGAACCATAAACGGACCGATTTGTTTTGCTATTCTATCGAAAAGAATCGAAAAAGTTCGTTTTGCGGATGCCTTTTTTTACACTATTGGTAAACCTCCGTTTTGTTGCCTCCGTTCTTACCGTTGCAAACAAAATCGGTGTGTGTGTGTGTATGTGCGCTCCGAAAACCGTGTGTTGTTAGTAAATTCATTCGCGTACTGCTGCATATGAACACAGCTCCGTTTCAGTAGTCACATCACGAAACCGAAACGCACCCGAAAAACAAATCCCGGAAGCGAAAAATCAACGCCAAATACATTCCCGGTTACCCGGATGGCTGGGTGAGTTTATGTAGAAGAAAAGCAACGTAAGCAGAACGGGCAGCCTACCAGCAGCCAGCAGGTTGCTCGCGTGCGTTTGTGGTTTTGGCAGTACGCAAAGGTACGGTGAGTGAGAAATTTGATTTTCCTCTGCAGCCACATATTTCGGTGTTGTGCTGGCGGACTTGACACCACCACGCACGCCTATAACAGTAAATGACTTTTCCTGGTCAAATCAAGCGCCTCCATCGAGGTTGGATACACCGGAAGCTGCCGGCTATGGATGCCTGGTCGGTTGCAATTGATTGTTGTTTTTTTTGTTGCTATGTGTCCCACCCCGTACGGTGTGCGGCGCAGTGAAAGGATCTTTCTTTTAAAATATAAATGGATACAATCGGATTTCGCATCAACGTTTGCGGGCATCGTGCGTTCTGTTGTTGATGGTAGCGAAAGCCGCAGCGTGATTGGCATGCGATTTGTATATTGTATTTCGAATTCAATTTTTGCGAGTGTTTGCAACCGAAATGGATCTCTTGTTACGGTTTTTTTTGTTGTTGTCAATTTATCGTTCCGCACTTTATCGTATGGAATGTGTCTGGTCGCGTTGTTTGATCGAAGTTCCACAAATAAAGTAATAATGTACTTTATTCGTATAAGATTTTGTAATCAGTTTTTTTTATTGAGTGCGCGATGTTGATCGTTACATATATATCAAGGATTTTTGTGGCAAAGTATGGCCAGCTGAACAGAATCTAGTTTTATATTCACGGATTCTCATCAAGCCATCTTCGTTTTCAATTTAATCTTGCTCCATTTTCGGTAAAGGCAGTGTATGTTGTCCAAAAGAGGTTCTTCGGACGAGTCACTTAATGATAGGCTTTTCCTACCTAAGAAGGCAGTTGCGTGTATCACTCTACATGACACGATGGCAGAGTATCTTCTTCTTTGTTGGCCTAACGACCACTTAGGTCATGCCTGCCATTTCTGGCATACTAGACTTATTGTTACCGCATAGTTCTGGCATACTAGACTTATTGTTACCGCAAGGCAAACAATTAAGCAGTTAATAATAATAATAATAGTTGGATAGTCCTCACTATTGGGGAACGGCCCAGATGAGATTTGAACTCCGGTCCTGCCGTGTGAAGATCGGCGCCGCTATCGCATCTACCACCTTGCCGCACCGACGTGGCAGCGTATATTGTACATAAATTAGCTAGAGATGTTTTTGTGGTCGATCACTCCCCAAGCGTGCAGGCTTACCAAGCGTCAATGAAACCGATTTCGGAAGATAGTCTGTTGTCTAACCTAGAAGTATCTTCTATAGTCTTGTGTGTTGTAAGAAGCAGTTTAACATCTGTCGAGTCAAAGCTGTCGCGAGCGCTTTGACCGTTGAAATTCAACATACGCAGTTCCTCGCTTTGGAAAATTAACATTATATGATCTGCTGGAAGGACCGATAAGACATTCCTGAGGACTATTTTTGAAATTTGCCAAGCGGACGTGTTGTTACTGACATTCCCTTTCATTACATTCGTCTTCTTCTCTTCTTTCGTGGCCTGCTCCTAGGGAGCACGTCTAATAGACATGGCCAGGTGTCCAATCCGTTTCCAGGAAACTCGGTCCATGACTGCACTCCTCCATCCCCGGCTGCATTCGATATCCCTCAGGTCTGACTCCACTTGATCCAGCCAACGAGCCTGCTGTGCTACTCTGCGCCTCGTGCCGAACGGGTCGCTGACGAGCATCTTCCTGGCAGGGCATGAGTCCGGCATCCTCATCACGTGGCCCAACCAGCGTATCCTTCCGGCTTTGACAACCGTCAGGATGTCTGCATCGTCAAACAGCTCAGCTAACTCGTGGTTCATTCTCCTTCTCCACACGCCCTGCTCGCACACACCGCCAAAGACAGTCCGCTGCACCCGCCGTTCGAAACTGGCGAGTGCATTGGCGTCCTCCGCCAGCATAGTCCTGGACTCGTGCCCGTATAGGACTACCGGCCGTATCAGTGTGCGATATATGGCGCATTTCGTGTGTTGTTTTAGTCTTCTGGATCTCAGGAGTTTGTGGAGTCCGCACGATTCCTCTAAACAATGCGCCTTCGGATTTCGCTGCTTACGTTGTTGTCCGAAGTTACGATCGTGCCAAGGTAGCAGAACTCCTCTACTACCTCGAGATCGTCGCCGTCAACTAATACTCTGCTTCCGAGTCGTGCTCTATCACGGTCAGAGCCTCCGGCAAGCAGGTACTTTGTCTTCGTCGCATTGATCCTCAATCCAATCCTATCGGCCTCGCGTTTCAGTCGGGTGTACGCTTCGCACACCGCCGCAGATGTTCGCCCGATGATGTCGATGTCATCCGCGAAGCCAAGGAATTGGAGAGACCGGGTGAAAATCGTGCCCCCAATGTCGAAGCCCGCACTTCGCATGACACCTTCCAGAGCGATGTTGAACAGCAAACAGGAGAGTCCGTCCCCTTGCCTCAGTCCCCTGTGAGATTCGAACGACTCCGACAGCATGTTCGACACTCTCACCTTGCACTGCACACCGTCCATTGTAGCCCTCAACAGCCGTACCAGTTTCGCAGGGAAACCGTACTGCCGCATGATGTTCCATAGCTCGGTACGATCTATGGTGTCGTAGGCTGCCTTGAAGTCGATGAACAGGTGGTGCGTGGGGATCTGGTGCTCCCGGCACTTCTGGAGGATCTGCCGTAGAGTGAAGATTTGGTCGGTAGTGGAATTCCCTCCAACAAATAAAGCTCCTAATAAAGGATATGGTCCCATATCCTAACAATCAGCCGATGCATGATCGCGGCAAGCCTCTCCGGGCCCATCTTGAATAGTTCAGCCACCCCATCACTGCCAGCTGATTTGTTGCATTTCAGCTGTCTGATAGCACTGATGACTTCATCCAAGGCGGGGGCACTTCGTCATTATCATGCTGGTTGTTGTAGTGTTGCTCTCCTCTGCTTTCTGCGCCTGGTCCATACTCTCCTGTATCCGCTCCGTTCAGGTGTCTGTTGAAGTAGCACTACATTACATTCGTCTTCTTCTTTCTTGGCCTAACGACCTCTCAGGTCATGCCTGCCATTTCTGGCTTACTAGACTTATTGTTACCGCATAGTTGGATAGTCAGTCCTCACTATGGGGGAACGGCCCAGACGAGACTTGACCCCGGTCCTGCCGTGTGAAGACCGGCGCCGCTGTCGCATCTACTACCGGGCCGCCCCATTCGACATTCGTCATTATATAGATTTCTGAGAAGTTCGATAAGATAAAGGAACTGTCCGAAGAAGATTGTTTTAAGGATCTGCTTCTTATATCAATGACCTGAAAGAAAAGTATATTAGCTGGAAGAAAGAGGCCACATATGACTTCCAAGACAACAAAGATTCGCACATATACTTTTACGTTGTGAAGTTATAATTCGAACCACAAACACAATCCAGCTGGCTCCCGATACGGATCAAGGTTAAGATCTTGTTCACCTGTTTTGCGTGACGTTACATCATTTGGATCACAGAACACTAGCCAGTGATACCTTCGAGCTGACTTGGTTTAATGTGTATTTTAACGATTACGACCCTTTAATGTGGACGACTGGGTACCATGCAATCATATCTCGCGATTTTTCTGCCCTTTTACCATCTGCAATTGATCTCTTAGGATGTTAATCCTGGAGGATTAATCATAATCCCCAACACATTTCCAATATTCCCAAACATCTATTGCGACCAGTATCCATTGCAATCAAATTACTTTCAACAAAGCCATCACCATCAACAATTCAAATCGGGTGAACGCTTTATTTGCTTTCCGGAAAACGATAAAACCTGTCAAACGTTGGCCAATATGTTAAGGTTTCCGATTGTAATTTCCGCATCCAATCCGCCAAGAAGGCGACCTTCGAAGCTACATTATGATTCATGACGAATCGTTGTGAAAGTTTGCTGCTCCCTCTGTTTACCCTGATCCTGCCGGTAATATTCCCATGTCGCGGTGGTGATATTCAATTTATATTCCACTTGCCCATCATTAAATTCGGAATTCAACCGGACGCGATTCCATCACCGGAATGATGATGTCTACCGGTGAACCATTTTTAATATTCTTTGCTCTTTTGCTGAACCAGCTGAACGGGCATGGTCAACGCGTACGGATATTCCGGGCTTTTCCAGCTGGTCTCGCACATCCGGCAGCCAACCTGGCTGGCCGGGAGAAGACAAATTAAACATTGAAAGGCAACCGACATCAAAGGAAATGCCAAGCTCCGTAAATAGTACCAACTTTCCGAGAAATGCTGCTGGTGGTGGTGATGGTGGTGGAATTTTGCTTTCCATTTCGGCACTGTTTGTAGGTTTGTTGGTAAAAAAGGCCCCGTCGGATGGCTGCATAATTCCCGGTGTTTGGTGATGCGGACGGAAAGGGAGAGAAAAGCAGGGCTGTGTATAAACAATTAGAGAATTTAATATCGTACCCCGGTATCGTTGGGAAATGATACCGAAAGTGTTTGGTGAGTTTGTACGATTTATCTGTAAGTGTTTCCCGCTAAAGGTGCCGTGGGATTACGAACTTTATAAAAGTTCCTGGAGAGTGGCAAAGCTCAGTAAGTGTTTGGAAGTACACAATAAGCAACCACTGTTTCAATCTTAAGAAGGTATTTTCATAATTGATTTACGATTTAAAATATGAACGAAATAGTTAAAACAGTGTACTAAGACTTATTGGGAAATGTGCATAGGATGGTACACAAACAAATCATCCTTCACTGCATCTTTCCAACACACGATACAAATTCTTAGATCGACAACTATAAAAACACACCGTGATGTATTCGTCATGTTGGAGAACTTAGAAATAGCTTTTGATGTGATGTGGCTCCAAGAGCTCTCATAAAATTGTAAACTTCAAGTTCCCTCTTCAAGGTAGTATAAGTTCTTCAAATTCATCCATACTCTTCAATATCTTTACAAGCGATTTGATAAAAACAAAGTCCGTTTAATGACTGCTTTACTATAAGAAGCTCTGAGTTGAAACCTACAAAATATATAAAAAACTTGGAAAAATGGAAGAGAAATTACGAAGATTATTGTAAGAGTTTGCAATTAAAACATCACTTGCACACATTTTGACATCCTTAAAAAAAATGATTGAGAAATTGCTTGGAAAGAAAAAGTCAAATATCTCTTCTTCTTTCTTGGCCTAACGACCTCTAAGGTCATGCCTGCCATTTCTGGCTTACTAGACTTATTTTGTTACCGCATAGTTGGATAGTCAGTCCTCACTATGGGGGAACGGTCCAAATGAGACTTGAACCCCGGTCCTGCCCTGTGAAGACCGGCGCCGCTGTCGCATCTACCAACGGGCCGCCCCAAAGTCAAATATCTAGAAGTGTTTATAGTTGCTTACTTTTAAGAAGCACTAAGGACAAAATTGAAAAGCTTTTCGTAAATTTATAATATTCTTGCACAGTTTTATCAACAGGAGTTCTGAGTTTAACTTAAAAAAATTTAAAAAAGCTTTTATTATTTTATTGTGCTTCACTCATACTCAGTATGGGCTGGTTGCGCCAAAGTTCATATATTAAACAATATTAAGTGATTTAAAAATATTTTTTTCTCTAAAAAGCTCTCAAATAGAAGTGCATAAATAGCTTAAACTTCTATAATAAACAAGGAGACCATCTTCAGTGACTTTTCCAGATCAATCATCAGATAAGAGTTAGGATATGGCCATTAAATTTATTCTTTAATCTGAGAATTCCTAATAAACATGAGGTGAAAAAAGAAATTCTACGTGTCCAGTGATTCATTATTTTGGTAGTATACATAAGTCTTTATATGGCCAGTATGATCTAAGTAGTCATTATTAAAATACAAAATTAAATGAAATTTTAAGAAAGAAAGATAAATAGGCTTCAGCACACATTTCTTTCCTTTGTCTGCATGAGATAACGATCGCTTTCGTTCCAAAACTATGCCCATCAACACATCGATCTGCCAAGCAAGCGCAAAAAGGCAAGCGTGTTAAAAATGGTGTAGGAAAATTGTTTTTCTCATTGCTTCAACATTTATCCAGAGGCCACCACTAGGCTTCCATCGCGGTCGGCTTTTCAGTCTGCTTTTCAGCTGATGGGAGTTGAATTAGTTTTCGGCTGGAAAAACTTTTCACGTTCCTCCTCAAAACACTGTGAAAAACCCGCCCCGATAAAGCCTGACTTGTTCGTCCCACACCCATCAGCCCGAAATGTGACTCGAGCTAGATTCATCCGAAACTATTTGCCAGACCTATGTAGACGGCTAGCAGCGTCGAGAGTTTTCTGTTTGACTTTGATCGAACATTTCGACGGTGAAGGGTGCCGGAATGGTTGAAATAGTTTTTCGGGTGACTTTGACTTTCATGCCAAGCGTTTGTGACAATTACTGTAAATTCATTCAGCGCAATAAAATCGTCCACCCTCACATCCCGGTCGCAACCGAGAGTGGCTTTCAATTTTACACCCAAAATCAACAGCAAAGCAGAGCCAAACCCAATTGCAATTGTTTAACTGTTGCAAAAATAGTTGTAAAATTGGGCCGTCGAAACCGATGGAGGAAAATAGAGAAGCGGAGAAGGTTTCAATTTGCATTCGGTTGAGCCTGCCAGACCGTTGAATGGCTCAAGCTTTGAGCTAAATTTTGCTCCACAAAGGGAAAGGGGCTCCAAACCGTCCACATTCCTCGTGTCCTCGCTGTTTTGTTGCGGGAAATTGGAGTCGGGTTGCGAACTTTCACAATTGAATTTAGTCGATTTGATCGGTGCGACCGGTGGCAGTAACACAACAAGTGTTCGGATTTCTCTGTAAACGGCTCGCATCACGTGCGAAAAAAACAGCCGGAGTTGCAGCTGGTGCTGTGTGGGTGCAAAACCGTACCAAATTAGGTGACGATTTGATTTTAGTAGCGCTATTCGTTTTGCTCGTTCTCGTTGATATGAAAGTTATGCAAAATAAGGCAATAAGGCAATAAGGCGTTTTCGATTGCGTTAGGAATTGTATGTGCTTTTAACGTAACATTACTTGGGTGAGAGAGATATGGAAGCATTACAGCATAGAATTTAATGAACAATTTCGATAAAATAACATCAGAAAAGGCTGATGGAGAAAATAATAAGTAGCATTGTTACATTTTATAAATTACTACCACCATAGCGGGCGAACATTAATTAATATCTCTCTACAAAGCTCGTGATGGAGACGCCTGGTGGATGATAAAAAGCATGTTATCTCAAGGCAAGAAATTTTCGGCATAGCGCTATGAGTTCCTTTATGACTTTCTCTTTTCTTATTCTGTATTTGTTTCGTTTTAAGATATGTTTTTTATTATTAAATAATGACGGCCAGACCGTATGTTTTGTAAAATAAACCGCAAAACTATTACTCTAATTTGGAATTTTCTATTCAAAACTAAATGAAAAAGAAAAACTTTAAAGATGTTGATTTTTGAAACCGTTGGCATATTTTAAGAAAATTGAAGTTTTTTTCCGGGAAATTAATTTTATATTCAGTATTCAACGTCCATCTCTAATCGCTAATTGCTACTTTCGCATATTTTTTAGACCCCTTCACGTACAAAGGCTGCCTCTTTGGTCGCTATCAATTCATCGATCCTTTTTTTTCTACTTAGTCATAATGCTGTTTAGTCAAGCTTTGTTGCATCGATTGGAAGAAATGGAACTCAGAAGGTGTAATGTTTGAGAAGTTCGCCTATTGGGATATCAAGTAGCAAAATTATTTTATCGTGTCTGTTAAGACCAAAACGTAGCAAAACACAATGCCCACAGCATAAACAAATACACAACAACACAAATCGGGTCACCCTCGAACCAGAAGACAAGACCGGATATAATGGACAAAAGAAAAGGATTCCCGCGAGTTGGGCTGTGTGTGTGTCGAATAAAGTGTCGAATAAAAAATCTTAATATGTCTATCTTTTTCTACCCGGAACAATGTCTATCGGTGTATTGCGTATTGGTTTGCGATTGATCCTGATCAAGCATTGACTTACTGTACTGTATTTTCAAACTTTAACGGCTTCGTCTTTCTAAACAAAATCGCCAATTATGAACCATGCAAAACACTTTTGAGTCGTTACCATAAAATTTAGCTAAAATTTGATGGCTTTCGTCGTCAAAAACAATTTAACTAATACAAAAGTAGCTAGTAGCCAACAGTGTGCCAAAAAATGTGCCAGATTGAACAAAAGAAAATTGAATTAGTGCCGTCTATTGATGTTGGAATTGCAAAACCTTATTTCTTACTTCTGATATTTATCCCAGAATTCAGATTATAAACCATTGTTCCCGCCATTTTTTTTAAGACAAATTGTATTTACATATATTCTCAATATTATTTTGATTTCACCTATCAAGGATAGTTGACTCTGACTGTTGATAACAGAGGGAGGAGGGAGAGGAGATTCCACTAAGAGGCCATTTGCTCGGCAAAAAAATATTACCCTCAGGTAGCCCTCGCCTTTGTCTCCCAGCAATCCCGAATCGAACATTAGGCATCCTTCCAATACCCTAAACTGCGTTAAGCAGGGCGGATCGCGCAGCCTCGTACTCCACACAAGACCATAGAAGATGATCTATGTCGTGGTATCCGTGGCCATAGACACTTCTTTTTAGTCGCCCTGTGCTATATGCTGGAAATGAGCCCTATGCGAAATGGTTAGACCTTAGTCTAGACATCATTGGAATGAAAACACGATCTCCTCCGATGGATCTCCGATGGAATCACGGCTTCAAGGAGACTCGGGGAGTGATCGAATATAAACTCCTCCCGAGCTCATCTGTGTACCACATACTCTGCCACTAAACCGTACAGAGGGACTGTGGGGTACGCATATGTTTGTGAGGTAGGTAATCCTATCGAAAAAGGACCCTTCCGAAGTACCCTTTTTGGCTAATTGATCTGATATTTCATTGCCTTGGGTGCCGTAATAAGAGATATTCGGAAAGATTTACTCTAACATCGAGCTTAAGCCTTTAAAAATTTCTTTCACAAAGTAGTCTGGGCTCTTAATAGCCTTCACAGATTCAAGTGCTTTAACGGCGCTTAAGCTGTCGGAGAATATGAAATATTCATCTGCAGGGCAAGCACTTTTAATTCATAAGGCGTAAACGATTGCGGCGAAATCCGCTACATATATTGAGCATGGTTGGTGTAGTTGAAAAAATACTTCGGATTCAATGTTATACACGCGAACACCGATGCCGTGCTCTAATAAGGATCAGTATAAAAATGACTCTTGTTGAAATGGCCATACTTTTCCACAAAAATGCTGGGAATTGTCGTCCTGCGAAGACTATCGGAGATAGTCTTGATCTCTTCCCTCAACGAGGTGTCTACTGTAAGGTGAGAACTGCAGGACCCTGGTAAGCTGGCACGATTTATATTTTCTGGAATGCTAGGGTACGTTTACATGATTTTGCATTTAGTGTCTATCTCATGCAGTGTTCGAAAGTTCTCAATGATCAATGCGTTCGATACTGTAGAACACTTAACCTTAATATTTTTATAAAAATATATTTGTGATAAATTGATTGCAACATCATAAAGCAAGAATAATACTATAAAATATTCAAATGTTTCCATCGTTCAAATGCATCAAAATTCGTTTTCAATTTAATATTAATACATTTGCTTCCAAGTTGTAGCTGTTCAAACACACAAACAAGTGTGACGCAAAACAAACACCGTCTAGTGTCTGAGATTTTCTCCGTTGTTTGCTCATTGTTCAATACTTCCCATACATTCTTCAACCCCAGATACGTCGATACGAACCCAAGTTTCCGAAAGGATACTTTCGTCTGAAAGCAAATAACGCTAAAAACAAGAACAGACGACTAGCACGCTCAAAAACGTACCCGAAACATGCGCCATTGATTTCCTATCCTGTGTACTTCATCTTCAGCTGCCACGGGTACGGGTTATGAGGTGCAATAAATTATTCCACGAAGCACGATGCATCGAAACATATTATATGTTGTGTGAGGTTCCTCGCACAGCCACCTTCCGAGCGCTTCAGCGCTCCCCGAATGTACAAGAATGGCACAATGACGAGGTATGGAATGTTGTAGGATTCACAAAGCATTCTTCTGCGTTTGCTTGCTTGGAAGCGGTGTGAGTGCTTCCAAGATATTTGGGCAAACAGAATCTCAATTCATCGTTTTTGTTTGGTAAAGAAAGACGAGACAAAATCACCACTCGGTTGGGGATGGCCTTGCGCAATCATTGCGACAAATGCTAGCTATCAGAGCCAGTGTGAGAGTGAAAGAAATTAATAGATTTTAAAATACATTTAAATAATTATAATTTTAATAGTAAATGTTTCATACATAACACCGTCACATGGCACTCTCTCGTGATGCAAAACCGGCACACCATTCCGGGCATGCCGGGAATGTGGATGCACAACCATGCCGCCATGTAAAAGCAACCGTCTTGCAGAATGTGCTGCAATAGAGATAAAACTCCCAACACTCGGAAAAGACGTTTGCCCGTCGGTTGCATATGATGCGATCAGACAGTGGCAAACATATTTTGGGTGCCGCACGATACCGTACCGGAGCCCGAGGCAGCCCGAAAACCGCACGTTCTTTGCACAGGAAAGATCTTTTCTTTACGGCCGATGTTGTCTGCACACGCTGCTGTACCGTTGTGTTCTCCAGGAGAACCTGGAGCTAGATGGTTGCGGTGGTGGCATAATGCTTCGTCGCATTTCATCTCGAAAGGAGTGGCGCATTTTTGAAGCATTTTACACCTCATTGTGTAGAAAAGTGGTGCGGGTACTTATCGCACAAGAAGGCAAAAAGTTTGTTAAATGTTTTGATTTACTGTTTAAAAGGAATTACATAATTTTGTGTTATTTTTCTTGTTTTTTTATCATTTGTTCTGTTGTGAAATACCGGTCAGTCCTCACTATGGGGGAACGGCCCAGATGAGACTTGAACCCTGATCCTGTTTTGTTGTTTGTTAATAGCCACAACATAGTTATCATAAACTTATCATTATCAAAAGAGTTGTTAAACGATTCGAATCGTAAATGAGTTGTTAAAATCCTTCGAAAAGAGTTTATTTATCAAATTCTTTAGAATGATTTAAATCAACCATTCACTCTTACTCAGTTTGCACAACACTAATCACTACATCTCAACTTGGGCCTACTACGTCTCTTGTGCTGATGTTGTAGGCCCAAAGAGAATTTAAGCGCTGGATCGTCCGGTGCTATTCTCGAGACATGACCAGCGAAAGCCCCATTGTACTGATTCCTCTATTGTCCTTCCATACAAACGGGGGCCAAAACTTCCTCTCTTCCTCTCGAATGCGACTAAGAGATTTTTGTCAGTTTTGGACAGAGTCCATTGGATGTTGTAGAGGTGTATTTTAGTACTGGGACTATAAATATTCTGGAGCTGTAAAGTTTAAGTTAGGCTTCATGGTTTTGCTTATTGCAGAAGTCCTCGATACCAATCGCAGTCTAGCGACGTCGTGTGTTAATCCATTATCTTGACCATTCCAGCGGACGTATCAACGGTATCACTACATCTCAACTTGGGCCAACTACGTCTCTTGTGCTTATGTAGTTGGCCTAAAAAAAATGTAAGGTCTGGATCTTCCGGTGCTATTCTCATGACATGACCAGACCATGTTTTATCCTTCTTTACATACGGGGCCAATACTTCTTCGTCCTCTCGAATGGAGCTAAAAGGGTTTCGTCAGTTATGGACAGAGTCTATGACTTAGAGGCACATGTTAGTACTGAGACTATAAATATTCTATAGCTGTGAAGTTTACTTAGGCTGTAGTATCTGTTTACTGGTACTGGTGCAGCCAGCTTTCATCTATGTTGTTATCGATGCTGTTTTTTAACCCCAGATTGGTGAAGTTCTGGACGTCTTCCAAGGTCCAATGCTGATCAACTATCTTTACATCACCCCTGTGCAAATCAGTATTTGTAGGCAGGGCCGCTAGTGGTGCCTCCAGCAATTTGGTTTTCGGCTAGTCTATGTCCAGTCCGAGGGTCAGTGCCGATTGTTCAAGGCTTTGGTTTCAAAGTAAAAATGTAAGAACTGTTTATAAGTTTTTATTCTTTTTCGACTAAAACACTTCTAGAAGTTAATGCATTACCTTTTATAATCTGCTTTCTGCGTTGTTTTGGACAACTTTTACTAGTTTTTTATTGCTATTTGGTGATTTCATTGAAACATTTTACATCTTGATTTATAAAAAAAAAAATAATAAAAATCACAAATTCGACTCTTTTAGCTCGGATAGTTTGAAACATCTAATAATTGTATGGATCTGTTTAAAATGTTAAAATATCATTCCAAAAATGCTCCGTAAACTTCCCTATCCTAAGAAGGTTTTAACTCGAAGGAACACAACAGCTCGTACTATAATTATTCTTATCTATCCGTTGCCGACACTTAACATACTTCTCAAACAACTTTTCCTCTTTTCTACCCTCCCCGGTAAAACTCCCCATCCTCCCCCATAACGGCCCAAAACCCATCCGCGATCTACTCTTTGAGAAGGTGTTAGGTTCATATTTTACCAGCTGCGACATGTGTACGAGAAATAGTCTGCGAGGCAAACACGACCCGAAACACACGCCACCGGTGGCAAAGCACGAACAAGGCGCAGCATAATGATGACATGAAAAGTTTGCTAAACAATGTAAAAACACCCATACCAACCGTAATGCCAAGCCATGGCAGGACTACGCTGAGCAAGATTCCACAAGTGCATCGCTGCGCCTACGTTTAAACTTATCTCGAACGAACGAACAACGAATCGCACACACACACTCCCATGGGTCGAGGTGGTATTGAGGGGTATATCGAGTGGAGCAACTTATTATGCTTCTTCTTAAGCAATGGATTTTCCCTTTTGTCCTACTGCGCATCGTATTCAACGTATGCAAATGCGCTTTCCAGTGGAGTACGTTTGGGAAAACGTTAGAAATTGAGCGTCTATCTCCGGTGCACACAAGCGCGACAGAAGTGTCGCTGCAAATTCCACCACTCAAGACAGTAAAAAGCGAGTGAAAATATTTACCCACGATGTACTTTATTATTAATTTTGTCTCTCTTCACAAACGACACTTGTTTTGTGCGTCCTCCAAAGTTGCGGGCTCAGACATGCACATTGCGAACCACAAACGCGAACCGAATATGTTGAGTTATTGAAAACGAAACAATTAAAGTGTTTCTACGACACTGTGTAGAATGTTTCGCCATTGTTTTTTTTTGCAAACTCTGTGGTAATTAAATAAAACGCGCACACATGGTACAAACTTTGTGTGCGTGGGGGTTGTTTGTTTCATGTTGCCACCAGCTCTACACAATTCGTATGCCGAGGGTGAATCGACGTGGTTTTGAATTCGTTTTGTTTGTGTATGCAAATGGGCGATTTTTGTTTTGTTTTTTCCGCTTACATACATGACATGCATTTGCATCCCTTTAAAAATGGATCATGTTGTACTAATGAAATGTGTTGTTGCCTAGGACTGGGTACACACATTCATTAAAAAAACGTTGCTTAATACAAAATTATACAAAGGCGTGTGTGTTTCATAGTCGCTCCATTTTCCAAGAGTTCTGTAATAAAAGTTTATTTTTAAATAATGTTTTAAAGTAAAAGCAAATCACTATCCGTTTCCCAGAAGTGTTTGAATTCGTCCCGAGGGCTTCAAATAAAATCATGTGTTTTATTGATCAGATATTTAATAAAACCGTTCACGATTTTTGGAATTGGGTTTGCTAACTCATTTTATCCATAGAAAAAAAAATGGGAGATCATCAAACAACTGTAAACGGAAACAATAGTTTATGGGAAAACATTCAATAACCACAAACCAACTCAAAACACATTTGGGAAATCACCAATAAATGGGAAAATTTTGGAATCCCTTACAGTGCACTTAAAGACTACTTACTTACTTATCAGGCGCTACAACCGCTTCGCGGTCTTGGCCTGCTGCAACAATCCTCGATACCGCTCACGGTCTAGCGCCGTCGTCTGCCAATCCATTATCCCGGCCGTTCTGGCGGACGCATCTACGCCATCACTCCATCTCAGTTTGGGCCTACCACGCCTCCTCTGTCCATGTGGAGGGCCTAAAAGGACTTTACGGGCTGGGTCGTCCGGTGCCATTCTCATGACATGACCAGCCCACCGGAGCCTGGCGAGCCTAATTCCGTACAGCTCATAGAGCTCGTCATTGTAGCGGCTCCTCCATTGTCCTTCCACACATACGGGGCCAAAAATCCTTCTGAGCATCTTCCTCTCGAACGCGGCTAAGAGGGTTTCGTCAGTTTTGGACAGAGTCCATGTCTCAGAGGCGTATGTGAGTACTGGGACTATAAAGGTTCTGTACAGTCCCAGCTTCGTCCGTCGCGACAGGTATTTTGAGTGGAGAAGTTTCCTCAGGCTGTAGTATGACCGGTTGGCAGCCAGCACCCTTGCGCGCAACTCAAAGTCTATGTTGTTATCGGTGCTGACTTTTGACCCCAGATAGGTGAAGTTTTGGACGACTTCAAAGGTGCGATCACCTATCCTGTACATCACCCCTGCGTTAATCAGTGTTTGTTAGCAGGGCCGCTGGTGGTGTCCAACCCG
Organism: Anopheles maculatus; assembly: GCA_002091835.1. Taxonomy (NCBI): domain Eukaryota; kingdom Metazoa; phylum Arthropoda; class Insecta; order Diptera; family Culicidae; genus Anopheles; species Anopheles maculatus. The sequence goes on along the minus strand of KZ062149.1, from coordinate 51,500 downwards.
AGGTTCAGTGCCGCATGCTCGATCCTTTGGTAAGCTTCTGCTACATAGGAGAGCCTCAAACCAATGATGTCTATGTCATCAGCGTATGCCAGGATCTGGAGTGACTTATAGAAGATGGTCCCCGAAGTTTCCACCTCCGAGTCTCGGATGGCCCTCTCTAGCGCTGGATTGAATTGGAGGCAAGCAAGCCCGTCTCCCTGCCGCAGACCCTTGGTATAAAAATCATACCTTGTTATATTCTGTAGACGTATTGATCAGATATTTAATAAAACCGTTCACGATTTTTGGAATTTAGTTTGCCAACTAATTTTTATCCATAGAAAAAAAATTGCGAGATCATCAAACAACTGTAAACGGAAACAATAGTTTATGGGAAAACATTCAATAACCACAAAGCAACTCAAAAACATTTGGGAAATCACCAATAAATGGGAAAATTTTGGGATACCTTACAGAGCACTTAAAGCCTAACTAATAGTTTGATTTGAATATTCACATGATCTCGTACAGATGTGAATTTAATGCTATCTTTTAAAAAACATAAGGGAATTCAATTATTCAAGTAAAAAAGAATATTTTCAAAAAAACAAAAATTAATTACATCACAAACTAAAGAAAAAGAATAAAGTCGGAACGAAACAATGATACAAAAAAATAAACAAAATAAAAAAATAAAAAGACTAATATCTGCTAACAATTATTACGCAAATTGTTAAAAAAGTACATACCAATGTTTTAAAAAGTCTAAAAACAAAAATATTGAAGTTATCTTGTGTATTAAAGCAAAAACCAGTGTAAAAGAGCAACAAATTTCAGCAGATTGCAATGTAATGGGTTAGTAGAAGAGAAAGCCTTTCTCATCATGAATAGAAGCATGTTGCGATTGTGTGACGAGTTCCTTTAAATTACTTATTTCTCAAGTTCATGAAGCGACCTTCGTACAGAACGCGTTGCATCAATCGATAACTCATCAGAAAGTTTTAATTAAATCCTGTCGGAAGCACCTGTAAGAAGCTGCCGAGGGACCGTTGACCAACGAAGGCGGATGTTATGCTGTCGGAATCGGATTTAGAAAAGATTCGAAGTGATTTTAAAATATCTTACGAATATTGTTTTTTAATTATAAAAAACAGACCAAAAAAATAAGTAAAAGTTGATTAAAAAGAAACATCAAAATCGCACCAAAATAATGTTTAAAAAATGCTAAAAAGTAATGAAAGCTTGATGTACGAACAAGAACTTTGTCACCGACCTTTCCACTGAAGCCGATGTTTTTTTTTCAGCTCAAAATTACAATTGTGATCGCCAACAGCACACAAAGTTCCCGAAAAGGACAAAGTATTTGTGACCCATGTAGACAATTCCTTTAAGAGTAATTACAAAACAAACTTACCACCAGCACACAGCACGTCACAACATACCATTTCCTTCCGCTGTCCGTACTATGCCATCGCTTTTCGATGCCGGACTGACCGTCGCCAGGAAACGTATGCCCGGCCGGAGCAAGGCAAGTTGTACTTGTACCATTGTCTAACAAGAAAAGAAAAAGAATGGGAAACCGGTACTGGTAGCCAGCGGAAATGAAATGATTTGCACAAACTGCCCAGGACAGCTATAATGAGACACCGACGCTAGACATCAGAGGTCACCAAACGCTGCCCATTTGCCTTCCGGCAAAGGGAAGTTTCTAATTAGCAATTATTTGTCGAAGAAAGAACCTCACGGACAAGACGTTTTTGTTTCGAATTTCAAGAAGAATGAAGCTTCGTTATCATTAATGTGGGCATGATTCGGTTCTCTGAAAACAAAAGAAGGGACAAGTGAATTAAAATTTAACTTAAAATCATTTAGAGTAAAACATATTGGCTAGCATTTAAAATGTCATCAAACAAGCATTGAGAAACCGAACTGATCCTAACAGATGCACAGTTTTGATATAAAATTGCCATTTTATTTACACAACTAAACAACATTATTAATCTTGAAATAGAGGGAGGGGAAATAGAACGAATAGAAACGAATCTCGTCTTAGCAAACCAATAATGGATTTCTTCTAACGGACGCACGTGACCCGTGCCCTGGCAACTGGTCCAGCAATCCTCAACTTCCTGCTTGTACAGGTGAGAGGACGTACAGGGTTTCTTACATCCTAACGCTCAGTTATACCACCTGCACGCTTTGTATTGCAACATGTTTCATTAAATTTAATCTACTTACGGCTAGTGTTTCGTCTTCTTTTCCTTCGTTTTTCTGCACATCCTGCACAGCGACAGATTCGCGCCCATAAACCGGACGCTTCCGGGATTCCCCGGGACCTGCATTCGTAGAAAATAGTTATTTACAACACCTTGCGTCTAAATCACATCCCCGGGAGGTTTGGATGACGTTTGGAAATTTGGTTCTATCAACGATTTTCAGCTGCTTTTAATTAGTCTATCTGCTTCTTCGCTCTCTGTTGTTCAATCGTAAAAAATACGAAAAAAAGAAAAACAAAAAGTGTACGATAATAGAACAGCAAAAACAGGCTAAACAAAAGTTTACATATTTCGAACACGAAGTGTACATAATCGCTTACTAAATAGGGCGCTATTCTTGTGGAACACAATCGGTAAATGGTTCCTTTCTACACCATTGTTGCACAAAGTATTAAAACCGAAATGCAGTTACGATTGTTTAACATATTCCTGTAGTGTTATAAGCAATTGTAAAAACTAATTAGAAATAGATATTGTGATTGACAGGAAGTTTTATAGCATTTTTTAACGTACTCGTTAGCAGCGTTAGAGGGGCTAACACTTGCACGGTTGCATAAGAAACCAAACATACAACAAAAATGTTAACAAACTCAACTAGGAAATCGATTTGCTAGACCAAACGAACCTGCAAACAACATAAACTAGAATAAGCTCGAAATTATAGCAATGCGATATGTGGAATAATGTGTGTGTAAAAGTAAAATAACATTAATTGCAATAGATTGGCTAAGTTGTTGATTGCACAGAAAAAAAAGGAATGAATATAATAGCGCAAAAATAAAAACAAAACTAACTTCCTCATTCCAAGACAACTGCCGCGTTCCATTTTTTTTTATCTGTACACCATCCATATCTCGACCTCTTCCCATTAGTTCCCCAGTTTTGTTTTTGTGTGTGTTTTTTTCCGTTCCTTTAGTTAACTATTATACACTAATGTATCACTTTTTGTTTTTTTTAGGGTGAGAAATGAACAAAATAACGCACCCGAATGCATCTTGCTCATTCTTTACAATCTCCGTTAACCATCATTCTTCCCTCCGACATGATGGGATTGGATAATTGGTTTATCTCACTTTGATTCCTTTTGTTTATGCTATCTCTCTGTACTAGCAGTAGTATAAAAAACACACACACACATAAGGACCTTTTCTGCTTAGCGCCCATTATGGTTTTCTCTTCTCTCTGGGAAAAGGCGCTTTTTTCATCCATTTTCGGTCACACTCGGTCTTTCCAAACGGTACGACAATTTGCTAATAAATTCATTACTATCTAACCCGATGCGCTTGTGCGCTTGTATGCGGTGTGTGTGTGATTCCGCCGGAACTGTCCGGTCGCTGTGTGTTGTGTGAGAATGTTGTAAGTGACTGGATGAAGTTACCACCACCAGTGATCTCTCTGGGGGGGAAACGCTGAACGTCGAAACAACGGTACCGTCGTACAGTTCCCACACTGTTGCTAGGCAACGGCCAATTTCACGGCAGCAATATCGTTGGTCTACTAAATCTCTCCTACTAGCACTGCTACTACTATGGCGTCGCTTTAGTGTCACTACTTTTCGTGTCAGTCTTCGTTGTGGTTGCTCGCTGCTCCTTGGCCAGCTTTTCCTTCAGCCCGGTGACGGACATTAGCGTGAGCTACACAGTACGAAAAATAAAGCATATAAATATAGTTCCAACATGTAATAAAATTCCGTAAATTACCTCCAGGCTTGGCTGCTCCTTCACGGCCTTAATAAGCTGTTCCGCTTCCTTGGTAAAGAGAAACACCACCGGGATCTGCACATCGTCCCGTCCGTCGCCGGACATGGCAAACATTTGCTGATTGTTGATCGACGTGTTTGGTGTGTTGTCGAACACGATTGCTGCCACAGCGCCTAGCAGAAAAAAGCAATTGTTATTACTCCAGTTTCATCAACCTTTAGGTTCAACCTACCCGCCGTCTGCACACGTCTTGCTTTATCGACAAAAGTACACTCGCCACGCTCAATAATTACAATCTTGCCACGAATTTCGTCAACATTTTTCAGGGCTAGATAAAAGAAATGGCAAGAAAGTGTTTTTAGTTTCTAAATAATATCGAAAAACAGGTGGGTAGCTTGCTTACCAGTGCAAACCTTTGCCGGTTTCGCAAAGACGGCACGCTGCACTACAGACAGATCGTTCACCAGCTCCATGCCGAAGTGGCTGGGACCGGCCTCGAGGATGCGCAGTTCCCGATCACCGTCCCTCTTGAAAGCGACTGCCTGCAGCTGCGTGTTCGGGATGGAGTTCGAGTTCGACAGTTCCACCATTTCCTGCATGAAGATAAGGCCACGTTCGGCATCCTCGGGAGATTTGGCCTGCAACGGAAGGAAGCGTGCAACATTATAGCCAAGCAGCACCCGCGGAGCGGAGCTCTCTTGCGGGGGAACTTACATTGTGAAAGCTGTGCAGCAGCTGCACTTTGCCCTCGCCTAGAGAAACCATCGTAATGCCCATGTCATAAACTGTTCGTAAATGATCCGTATTGCCTGCCTGAAAGTCAGCCGCTCTAAGTCGCTTGGCACTCGATATGCGCGGACAGACTCCCGTAACGAGGTCACGGAGTGGACGCCGGACTGTTTCAGGAAATAACTTGTTCGGGCTAGGGCAGGACCGCATGTAATCGAGCATATGCACCTGCTCGTCTTGATCGCGCACACCATCTGAGAGAAGAAAAGAAAAAGAGATAGTTACCAGGAACAAATATTGAAGGTGATCGGTTTGTCGTGCTAAAACTTACTGAAGGTATGGTTCCCTAGCTGGCCCAACGCCAGTGGCAGCAGATGAGCTTCGGTAGTGAAGATAAAGTCTTCGATGTTGAGGATCAGATCGGCCGGATCCGAGAATAGCAGGAAGAGATATTTGAACGTTTCGGAAAGCACGTACGAATCCATTCGATCCTCGTGTTTGCCCGTGCGGACATCGTTCACCGCGGCATAACCGCACGGAACTTTGGCGTGTTTTTGCAGTGCTTTTAGGGCTTTTTTGCCCGCCTAAAAAAAGGGGCAAAAAAAACGTAAACAGTGGTCTCGAACGATCGTTGTTTGATGTTGCTACATACGTGCAGATAATAATGATCCCCAGTGGCACGGTACAGGAAGTACGTTGATTCAATAAATTCTGGTCGAAGATGATGTTGACCCCAGTGGACCTGCGGAAGGTATCGAAAGTGAGTCGATTAGTATCAAAAACCAATTAAATCTCGCCATTTCTTCTGTACCTGGAAATCAAACGTAAATGCTTCCGGAATGAAGGTATGCATCTGCATCACCTGGTACAGCATTTCGTGCGTCTGTACTGCCGGTTTCAGATCACCGGACAGCACCTGCAACCCGGGCCAAAAGGCAAGCAGTGCGTCCATAAAGTTACGCGTCTTTGTATGGGGCCGATGCATCTGTACATCGAGCAACATCGGGCCCTGACTAATATACTTCATGATTGCGTGATAGTGACGATTGAACCGGGCCAGATAACGCTCATCGCCCAGCAGAATGTACGATTTTAGGCAGTACTCGTAGTACGAATCGATACCGGCCCCAACACCCGATTCGCGCCGTATCCAATCGCCGGAATGTACATTTAGCACCGTACCCATCAGTTCCGAACTACGGTGGCGCATCTTCCACAGTGCGTCCATGGCGGCGTGTGCTTTCACTTCAAAGATTGGTTCACCGCTAAGCCGGGAGAGGGCGGCAAATTCCAGCAGTATCGTACCGGCACAAGCGGTGCAAGTTTCGCGCGAATGCCGCAATGCTTCAACTTTCATGCCGTGCTTTAGATTCACCTGCAAGAAACAGGAGCAAAAGTGTTAAATTATCTTTCAACTGCTCCTCCATTGCGTTCGACTTACCCTTGCATGCGGTATACCCGTGGACGTGTTAAATGCCGGTAGTAACCGATAGCCTAAATCTTTTGCCATTTCAAGCAGCTCGCCACGATACCACGTCATCACGTCGGCCTGCTTCTGCACATACTCCGCGAGAATGTGTCCAGACAAAAGACCACTGCAAAGGAAAGGAAAGAAGAATGCAATTATTAGCCACGGGAGTTAGTAACTCTGTTTGCAAACAGTCAGTCCTACCCGATCATTCGAATGTTAGTTTCAAATACCGACACGATGATGTCGTTATCGAACTTTACATCCTTGATCACCAGCTTGACGGCATGTTCGAACTCCTCTATATCGCCCAATACCACCAGCGTATCCAGCGTGTCCACCAGCGTCATGGAAAAGCTGAAATATTAACAAAAATGTATTATTTTCTGTAGCACGCGATGTACCCGAGTTCAATAATCAAAACGTACAGCAGCAATCCATGAAACTAATACGTTCTACGATTCATAAATAATTCTGGTTCAATATTGGCCTTTCCTCCCGATTCCCTTTGAACAACATTAGAATTAGCCTCGTGGCAGTAAAAAAAACATATGCACTATTCGCTTTAAGTAGCATCTTAAACAAACAATTAACAAGAAGCGTTTTCCTATCGCGTAAACCACAATTTTACGACCGGAATTTATAAAAACGGGCAATAAAATATTGAAAAAAAGTTGCTTTTTTTACACAGTAGTACTGTAAGTGAGTAAAAAGCTTTATGACCTTAAAAACGTAACGCATTGCTTAAGTGCAGGGGTCTCCAAGGATTCCGGTAGCAAGGGCCACAAGGACACCGATATTTAGCTTGAAGATGTTGGAGTTTCGAGGATAACCTAGCGATCAAATTTCAGTAGACTTTCGGGATCGGTCGATCTTTGGAACAATCTTTCTTAATAAAATGTTTGAAAGTCTTAGAACATGAAACATGAAATTATTTACGAGGGCTGACAATAAAGTAAGGTCTCCAACGCTGCAACTTCGCCGGATCACGCGCTAGGCGAAATCTGGCAACACCGCCGTGTTCCTTGGTTCCCCCACTACCACTTTGCTGCTGGGTGAGGCTTCCCCGACCGCTCAGTCTTGGCTGAGCAGCCGTCAACGATGGAGGTACCCCTCGCGTCAGCGTCCAAGTGCGAATTACGTTCTGTAATACGTTTTTTGAGTGCGAAAAAGGTAACACCTATTGAAATCCATCGTCAATTGGTTGAAGTTTACGGGGAGAAGTGTATGGACATAAAAAACGTGCGTAAGTGGAGCCGCGAGTTCAATTCCGGGCGCACTAATGTCACCACGACAACGCGCGCCCGCACACAGCCAACGTTACCCTTGACCTGCTCAAGAAATTTGGCTGGGACATCATCGATCACCCTCCCTATAGTCCCGACGTGGCCCCAAGTGACTACCACATATTCTCCGCCCTGAAAAAACATCTCGGAGGGAAGAAGTTTGAAAGTGATGCGGAGGTTCAGAAAGAGGTCAACACCTGGCTGCGCGAGGCGGACGGAGAGTGGTATTCTGCCGGCATAGACAAGTTCATCGTGCGGATGCGCAAGGTGTTGGAAAAAAATGTGCCGAAACAGCTGACCGAAGACCACATGAAGCGGCGCGTGGAATGTGCGACCAAAGTTGTGGCCCGTCATCATCGATCACCCTCCCTATAGTCCCGACGTGGCCCCAAGTGACTACCACATGTTCTCCGCCCACATCTCGGAGGGAAGAAGTTTGAAAGTGATGCGGAGGTTCAGAAAGAGGTCAACACCTGGCTGCGCGAGGCGGACAGAGAGTGGTATTCTGCCGGCATAGACAAGTTCATCGTGCGGATGCGCAATGTGTTGGAAAAAAATGGCGATTATGTAGAAAAGTAGCCAAGACCTTGGCCTTTCCAACGGTGTCCTTCCCATCCAAATCAAGCGTAAACTTTTTCAGTTTACATGAAACATGAAATTATTTATAATGTGATCGCTATGCTATGCTTGTGATTTTGGTTATGACCCTAGTAAAAGACTTGGTGCGGAATTTTACTGAAAACTATTTGCATTTTTTTAAGGTTTTAAAGTTAACACTCGTGTCTTGCTTCTCTTGCTTTTTGTGACAGCGTTTTCAAGAGATATTTTATACCAAAAATATCGAATGTCAATGTGATAACTTATTAAAGACTATCAAACGACTATCAAACGATACCTGTTATCACACGGGGGAACTGATATATGGTTTAGTGAGGATTTAATATAAACGTTATACAATTCTTGTACTAACTTTTGCTTAAAACGGTAGCCGCCAAACGGATTTTACTCGACTTTCCACACAAATACAGTGTTTCTCACTTGATAATGCAAAGTTACCTATGATTTTTGCAAACGCTACATACGATTTCGTATGGAGCGTTTGCAAAAATCATAGGTAACTTTGCATTATCAAGTGAGAAACACTGTATTAAGGTTAGTTTTAAAACGAATAAAAAGCAGGATTAAATCATAACGATTATAGTTTCAATCAGAAATTGATGTAGAACTGCATGATTTACAACAGAATACTTGTATAAATTTTTCAAGCTTTATATAAGAATTGTAAAAAAATCCTAGTAAAATAAAAGTTTGTATGTTTCCATTAAAAATAAAATAATATATCTCTCTTCATATATTCAAAATGAATTAAAATGCCATTATGATTTTAATGACACAGTTTTGATTTAAACCTCGTGCCACAGTTGGGAAACCCCTGCTCTAGTGTAAGCATCGCGTTGAAGCGTATATTCACCATACTCAAAAACCGTTTCAAGATAAGAAGGTATCGTTCAGTTCGTGCTGTCGTACGAATGCATGATAACGATGTGTTATTGCTAGCTTTACTTGGTGTGTATGCGTTTGCATAACACACCTGTACAAGAAACAAATAACAGAAATTAACTACGACAAACAGAAGAAAAATCCAGTCTTATCATGCCTTATCCAGCCCTTCAAATTTCTACACGTAAGCACCGCAAAATTCCCACCAGCGAAACGGTGGCCACCAATCCACTAATTAACTTACTTCCCAAGCGTATCGTCCAGGTCGCCACGGGACGGTGTGACACCGCGGTAACGGCCCGTACAGCTCAACGGCATCAGCTCATCCGCCGGGTAGGCATTGTCCATGTACGCCCGGTACGCATGGTAAAACATTTCCCTGGCTTCCTCTCTGGTTTTCCGTCATGTGTTTTCATGCGTGCGTAAAACGAGAATCAAAATGTCCCTTCGGACCCGGTCCCAGGATGTGAGATGCTCGTCCCCGGGACCGGGAACCCGAAAAAGGGCCCGTGTTTTGGGTGATAAAAGAACAGAAAATTATGAATTAGCTTAAATTCTTGCATCGAACAACTGCACGGTGGGACGCCTTACTTAAGCTCGTTTCGCTCCTTGTTGGACATGTTGTGCGTAGGTACGGTCGGTATCTGTTCAGCCAGGGCCATCGAAAGGGCGGCCAACCCCAGCACCACGCTCGTCACCATCGCAATGAAGGTGACCAGCTCTCGTGAGGTAGTGGCACCTCCAGTGTTAACTGTCCGCATTTTGTTGCTGTTTTTGGGGTTTCTATACGCTACTACTACACACTCTCACCGCGATGGCCACTTTTTTCCGCG
>KZ062149.1:0-40899 GCA_002091835.1 Anopheles maculatus | reverse complement strand
GGAAACAGTTTGAGAATCCGATTCTCCGTGGGCAGGATGCAAATTCAACCGACACAGAGCGTGAAAAAGCTGCTGAACGGCTGCAAGAACTGGCAGCCCTCGTAAACCGCTGCATGATCCGACGAACCAGCGCCCTGCTCACCAAGTACCTGCCAGTAAAATTCGAAATGGTCGTGTGCGTGCGTATGACCGCAGTACAAACGGCCCTTTACAAAAGTTTCCTGCAATCCGACACTATCCGTCGTAGCGTGATGGAAAAATCAGCTTCAAAAGCAAGCCTTACCGCCCTGTCCAACATTACCTCGCTGAAGAAGCTGTGCAATCATCCGGATCTCGTGTACGACAAGATACAGGAGCGTGCGGATGGGTTTGAAAATGCTGCCAGCATCCTGCCCGACAACTATTCCCCGCGCGAACTACGGCCGGAGCTGGGTGCTAAGCTGATGCTGCTCGATTGTATGCTGGCGTCGATCAAAACCAACACAACCGACAAGATTGTGCTCGTTTCGAACTACACGCAAACGCTCGATCTGTTCGAGAAGTTGTGCCGCAAGCGTGGTTACGGTTACGTGCGGCTCGACGGAACGATGACGATCAAAAAGCGTGGCAAGGTGGTAGACGAATTCAATAAACCCGACTCGAAGGATTTCATCTTTATGCTAAGCTCGAAGGCGGGCGGCTGTGGGCTGAATCTGATCGGTGCCAACCGGCTCGTTATGTTCGATCCGGACTGGAACCCGGCCAACGATGAGCAAGCGATGGCACGCGCGTGGCGGGCTGGGCAGAAGAAACCTTGCTTCATCTATCGGTTGCTAGCGACCGGTACGATCGAGGAGAAGATTTTCCAGCGCCAAACGCACAAGAAAGCGCTCTCGACGACGGTGGTCGATAATGCGGAGGATGGTGAGCGCCATTTCACGCAGGACGATCTGAAGGATCTGTTCAAGCTGGACGAACAAACGCGCTCCGATACGCACGACATTTTCCGCTGCAAACGGTGCACGAACGGCGTGCAGATGAAGCTACCACCGGACGATAGTGATTGTATGTCGGATCTGGTACACTGGTACCATTGTGCGAACAACAAGGGCATTCCGGACGATATTTTGTCCAAATCGTGGGATATTACCGGGTGCGTTTCGTTCGTGTTTCATCATCGTTCGAACTCGGCCGTGGTCGAGCAGCAGATAGCGGAATCGAAGCGCCAGCAGGCACTGGCCGCAAAGGAGGAGCAAGAGGACGAAGAGAAGGTAGAGGAGGAGGATGATGATAAGGAAAACGAAGAGGAGGACGAAGACGAACCGGAAGACGATGAAAAAGATGAAGATTACGTTCTGTAACGCACAAGCCGCCAACATATCGATTGTTTATTAAAAAAGAAACAAAAAAACAAGAAATCCTTTACATTCTGAATTTTCTGTCTCGAGTAACTTAAGCAATCCTTCTTCTTTTCATAAGCACGGCAACTATAACCGTTGTGTCTGTCTGTCCTGCCTGTTTCTAACTGCTATCTGTAACGCTCGAGTACTTACTTGGGGGGAGGAAAACGAAAAATAGAAAGAAACAATCCCATGTTATCCATTGTCCGAGGAGGAGTAGGATTCCTCGCTTAAAGGTTTCGCGACCACAAACCAAACAAAAAGGTTTACTGTACAGTTTCGTGTAATATAGCGTGTAATGTAATTGTATATAATATGATTTACCTAACAAATGAGCTTCGGCGTACGCGTCATTTGCCCCTGTTCTGTAATGAACCGGCTCGACCTCTTCCCTACTTCGGTTTGTATTTCAATAGTGTTGCCAACAATTCGTCCGCCTCTTCTGTGGTCTTTACGCGCAACAGTACGGATTTCGGCGGTGGTTTCGAGTCCGGCATCGGTAGGCAGATCAACATTACGTTGTTCTTGCCCACACGCTGCAGTGGCACCGATTCGTTCAGGATGATGTTGAGCAGAATGTTGCCGAGGCTCGTATCGGCACGCACCAGCAGCTGCACCTTGCCATCCACCTTCTTAATGTGCAGCGTACTAACGCCCCGATCCGAGTACGATCCGTCCACCTTAAAGTACAGCTTGCAACGCTTCGAGTACAGGCTGTCCTTTTCCTCGACCGGTGTGAATTCCACCTTCGGTGGTTCGTCTTCATCGGCTTCTGCCGCTTCGCCAGCGTCTTTGTTGGCGGCGGCCGCACTACTATCCGGAACCGGTGGCTTAACTATACCACTGCCGAACGTAAACCCACCGGGAGTCAATGATTTGCTGGCGAACGTAGACGCACCGGCAAAAAAGGAGGGCGAAGTGGTGGACACCGCCGTGGATGAGTTGTTGTTGGTGGTTGCCGGGTTGGCCGTGGTCGAGCTCGAAAATCCACCGAAAGTGAGTGGTTTCCCGGAGCCGAACGTAAAACCACCAGCTGCCGGTGCCGGTGCAAACGTTTTCATGGCGGACGTTTCTTTCGGGGCTGATGTACCGAAGAAAAAGCCGGTCTTTTCCTTTGCTTTCTCGGGTTCTTTCGCAACCGGATCGTTTGGTTTGGTCTCGAGTGGCTTTGTTGCTTGCACAGTCGGGAAGTCCACCTTCGATGGCTGAACGGTGGTTGACGTTAGTTTTGTAGCAGCATCCATCGTGCTGCTGCTGCTGCTGTTGGTCAAGCTTTTTTCCGTACCATTTTGTTCCATTTCTTTAAATTTAGCAAAATGTTTTTCATAACTTTTAAACACCGGGCTAAAGTTGCAGAACGCATTTTCCTTACACTTTTGCGTAATCCACGCCACGAACGCGTGGTTCAACGCAATTACGTTCGCTTTCATGTCGGTGGTCTGTGTGCCGGGGGTGGTGGTTGCGGATGGTGCCGGCACCACCAGTTTGCTGGTGGTGGTTGTAACTGGGAATGAAACCGTTTTCTTTTCATCGTCCGTCTTACTGGAGGAATCCGATTTCGGTGCCGATGGGGCAAAGCTAAACATTTTCTTTATCGTGTCTTCACTGTTTTCTTTCGGCGTGCCAAATGTTGCCTTACTTTTGTCTACCGTAACGTTCGCACCCGGAGGAATGCCAAAGGAAAACGTTTTCTTTTCCGGTTCGGACGGTTTCTTGGTGGGGGACGATGGTGCCGCCCCGAATCCGACCGCATCGCTTTTGCTGGGCTGTATTGATCCGAACGAGAATGTTGTAGTCTTCGGTGTGCTTTGTGCGCCGGAAGAAGCCACCGAACCGAACAAAAATCCCGTTGCCTTCTTATCGGGCGCCTCATCCGCGTTCGCTTTGGGCGGCAACGACCCGAATGAAAAAGTGCCCTTTGGCGTGGCTGAGGTGTCTTTCGCACCGGCAGCCGGGGAACCGAACGTAACGGTTGGTTTATCGGGTATATCGGCCGCTGTTGCCGGTTTAGCTGCCGGAGAACCGAACGAAAAAATCCCTTTAGCCGGCAAGGCTGCGGCGGATTCTTTCGATGCGGCCGGAGAGCTTCCAAATGTAAACCCTTTCCTTTCCGTCTCGGCTGAGTCTGTTTTGGTCGCGGGAGAACCGAACGCAAATGTGCTTTTCGCAGTGGCCGGAGAGCTACCTAAGCCGAACGGCTTCTTTTCCGCATCGTTCGTGTCGGATTTGGTGGCGTTCGAGCCGAAGTTAAACATACCCGTCGAGGAAGCAGCACTTAGGGAGGAATCTTTTGAACCGATCGGAGACCCGAAAGCGATTGTCTTCTTTTCCGTCTCACCGGCGTCTGTTTTGGCAGCTGCAATGGAACCGAATGAAAAGGTAGCTTTTGGTGTCGTATCAGCAGCCTTATCTTTGTTGCCACCAGCAAACCCGAACGTGAAGCTTTTTTCTGGTTTCGAGCCGGAATCCGTCGTTTTCGGTACCGTGCCGAAGGAGAAGTTTGGCGTCGATCCGGCATTGACCGGATTGGCTGTGGCCGTGGAACCGCCAAAGCTAAACAATCCCTTACTCGCGCCTTCCTTGTCGTTGTCCTTGGAAGATGATATCCCAAACCCGGATGATGTTGAGGACGCATTTTTTGCACCCTCCGTACTGTCCGCTTTCAGCGCGTTCGGTGTCCCGAAGGTAAACATTTTTTTGCTTGCATCCGCCGCTGCACCGATCGTGCCCTGATTGGTGCCAAACGAAAACATGGGCTTCGTCGAACCGGCTACACCACTGTCGGCACCGCTGGAAGATACGGTGGCAGTACCGTTGCCATTCGTTTTGGCGGCAGCACCGAGCGTAGAAAGAAAGGAAAAAGTGGGCGCCCCATCCGGCTTATCCGCGCCACCTTTCCCGAGCGGTGTCGATGCGAATCCTTTGAATGCGCCAAACACGGACGTCGAAGCTGCCGCTCCTGGTGCGGTACTGTCGGCAGCGTCCGTTGCCACCCGGCGCCGAGCCTTCTTGATAACTCGCTGTTTCAAAACGTCGTCGCTCGCCTTTGCAAACTCGCCCTTCTCCTCCGGCTCGTCGGTTTCGTTCCAGTTCAGATGGTTTAACGGCGACTGCGGGCCGCGTTTAGGCATTGCGAAAGGGTGACGAAAGGGGGGGCGCCCGGGACTCTTCGCGGAAAGTATTACAAGCGTGGTATTGTACTTTTTTCCTGCTTTTTCGGCGCACCAAGAAAAACGTGAAGCGATCGCGTTAACAAACAGTAGAGCTTATGGAGCTGTGGAACGTCAATGCGGCGGGCTGTCAAAAGTTGCCGGTCAAATCGTTGGCGCGGTCCCAGTGTGCATGGCGTGCTCGGGTGGTTTTATTTTGGCGGGATTATGTTCAATTATCTCTAATTAGGTAAAATATGCAGTTTCCACGATAAAACTACTGAAATATAATTAAAATAATGCGAAAACTATGTCTGATGATATTTTACGATGAAATTATCTGTACAATAGCGGACTTGATAAAAGAGAATTTAAAGAAAAGATATCCAACATGTATTTTTAGAAAAAATAAGTAAATATTGATCATGCACAAAAAATAAACCGTATGAAAGTTGTGGAAAAAGTGGAAAAAACACTGAAAATTATAAAATGAAAAATTGCACCGGCCAAACCAGGTTTAGTACAAGAAAAACTTTTTAGTACAATTAGAACACAGCCAACTGTCAATGTTCTTGGAACGAAACGGAAAAACAACAAACATTGCGGTGCCACACAGTCCACATAACCAAAAGAAACCGAATCAGTTTACTTTCGGCACGATTTTTTCACCCTTCAGTTAGTATTTTCCCTACGAAATCTAATTGTTTCGATGGTTAACGTACGTAAGCTGGTTGTGCGTATAGTTTAATCGTTCTTCACGATCCCGAAAATCATGTACGCGCGTGTATACGAACACCATGCAGCATCTACTGGAACGAACGTTGCCAAATGTAAATCTCAACCTGCCAGTTTTTGTTGCCGCAAAATTCTGTTAGTAATTTGAACCTTGTTTGATGATGATTTTCGGGACGTGTTGATTGATTTTGCCAGCGTAACCAGCGAAGCGTGCGTTGTTTGTTGTCCAGTGAACAGTTGGTTGTCGCTCGCTGGTCGAATCCGTAACAAAAGCCGTCCGAAATGTCATTCCGCGATTGGAAGATTGTGCGGGTGCTAGCCGGAATAGCGATGCGGATATGGGCCGCTAGTGGTGCCGCTCTGTTGTCCGCCTTCCTAATATACGTAGTGTACGGTGG
The DNA here is from genome assembly GCA_002091835.1 of Anopheles maculatus. Lineage (NCBI taxonomy): Eukaryota > Metazoa > Arthropoda > Insecta > Diptera > Culicidae > Anopheles > Anopheles maculatus. The sequence goes on along the minus strand of KZ062149.1, from coordinate 35,238 downwards.
CTTTTTCGCTTTTATCCTGCTTTTGTTTGCTGTGTCGGGTAAATTGTTGCTGCTTTTCGGAAATATGCAACCCGTTCTCGTTTGCTAAAACGTATTTTGATTACCTTTGTAGGCATCCTGTACCATGCACAAGACAACCTGCTGTACCATCCAGAGCTGCCAGCCAATTCGCGAATCTTCATACCCGTTCCGTCGATGCACGGATTGCCTTACGAAACGTTACACCTGAAGACGCGGGATGCCATTTCGCTGCACGCCTTCTGGATCCGGCACCCGGGCGATAAGGGTCGCTACGTACCGACGATAGTGTACTTCCATGGGAATGCCGGCAATATGGGCCACCGGTTACAAAACGCCAGCGGCTTTTATCACACACTCCAGTGCAACGTGCTGATGGTGGAGTACCGAGGGTACGGTCTGTCCACCGGGACACCGAGCGAGAAGGGATTCTTTGCCGATGCGCGTTCGGTGCTGGATCATCTGTTCAGTCGGCACGATTTGGATCATGGGCAGATAATAATATTCGGCCGATCGCTCGGCGGTGCCGTATCGATCGATCTGGCAGCCGATGCGGTGTACGGTTCGAAGATTATGGGTGTGATTGTGGAGAACACGTTCACCAGCATACCGGATATGGCGGTGGAGCTGATTCACCCGGCGGTGAAATATTTGCCACTGCTGCTGTACCGCAACCAGTACCTGTCCGTGGACAAGATTCAGTTCATTTCCGCCCCGATACTGTTCGTTTCCGGCCTGGCCGACACACTAGTGCCTCCGCGGATGATGACGATGTTGCACACGCGATGTGGCAGCACCCGCAAACAGATGCTGCAGATTGTTGGTGGATCGCATAACGACACGTGGGCTGTGAATGGGTGAGTTTCGATCGAATGCATATGATACCGTTCCGTGCGCGTTCTAAAGATAGTTTTACGGCTCGTGGGGACAAGTAAAGTTGTGTAACAAGTAGAGCATTTTGCAGGAAACATGCAGGAAGCGTTTGCGTCGTTGTTATGGCACGCAAAGCCTTCTATATTGTAGAATTGATTGTTGGATCAACACGATTGTGATACAATTTGGCTCAACACGATTGGAAAAATTGAATGTGTGAATTTTTTTCTGTAGATTTTATTTGGCCACTCAATTGTTCAACATATAACATTGGTATACTCAAAATCAGTTTACAAATGATTGTATTTTCTCTATTTTGAAATATGTAACGTCCACATACAAGGAGTATAAGGACAAGGAAATTCAGGTGTTACCTTGTTCTTAAAGCAGGTCATAAAGTTGATATTGTCCCTTTGGATAGAATGACCAAGAAGCTAGTGATCCATTTTCATGTTGGCCGTTGAAGCTACAGGACGTACGTTCTTATTTGGTGAACAACCTCAAGAGATCTTGGTTTGCCATTTGAGGTTTCCTTCACTTGATTGTACCCGGTGTTCGATAGTCAGCCCTGCATAGGGTATTTGGTCCAACAGGGAATCGGTATCAAATCTAGTCGTGTGACTACTAGTGCTGCTATCGCATCAGCAACGAAGCCACCACACAGTACAAGTTCAGCATAAGACTGTTTACTGTATGTCTGTGTGGTGATATTACAAAGAAAATATCCGCTTTTGGGCATCTGATAATTCTGAAATGATTTGATGATTACGATACGATTACAAAAATTCGTTCCGATTAGACAATGTAACATGCCATATAAACTTCTTCTTCTTCTTCTCTGGCACTACAACCTCTGTAGGTCTTGGCCTACTAGCAATTGCTAGCTTTCTGTGACTTAGTTATACCCGTAGCTGGATAGTCAGTCCTGCGTACGGGGAGGCGGTCCGCCGGGATTCGAACCCCGGTCCTGCCGTGTGAAGACCGGCGCCGGTATCGTATACACCACCGGGCCGCCATATAAACACTTTTCCTTAATAAGAAAGCTTAACAGAAAGATTTATACTTATTAAACTGTTATTCTTCAACTACTTTTGAACAAATTCAAATGTACGACGACAGTCACAAGACCTAGAACGGTTAGATTGTTTTATGCAAGTGGACACCTGTTTTATAACCTAGAGAACGCTGAATTTTGAACAAGTAGTCAGTCCTTGCTACGAGCCAAAGACATCTCTAAGTAATAATACCAAAGAAACGAGGTAGAACACGTTCTCATGCGTCAGACATACTGCATCGTGTGGACTAGCCAGCTTATCCATCGAACTAAGCTGATTCGGTTATCAACTGTTAAAAAACGTCGCTAAAAGTTGAAGAGGATACATTCGCAAATATTAATTACGTTCTTTCGTTTAGTATACTTTTTTGACAGAAAGAGCGACAAGAAGATTATTTCGGTGAGGTAAAAATGTCCAAAAATTGTTACTGCGCCTCTTTTTTGGACAAGCACGAACCATATGCACAAGAGAGCTCGTGTTGACAGTCTCACAACTCTTTCGTTGTGCAGCCAACGTTAATTTGCGAACGGAAGGAGCTTAAACATGTGGCTAATACCATCCGTCTGTCTGTCTGTAGATCAAATATTCAGTTCGACAAAATGTATCAATTGCATCCTCATCGTCGTACAGCAGGGGGCTCAGTTAACAGAAAGCATATTTTGACACAATGGTAATTAAACTCCACTTTTGCTAATGGTGCAGGAAATTCTCACCCAATGCTGCACAGGGGGCGGCGGCATCGTTTCCGGCCGTACGGACTAGTACGTCGTCAACGCACAATCTGTTAATGCTTCCCTGTCGCTATGCAGACACTGCAGTATTATTCTCCATGTGCCTGTGTGTGTGCGCGTGTTTGCTCATCATCACCTCCTCCAAACCTTTGCACGTGTGTAGTGGCGTATGCTTACGCCACCGTGCCTTTCGTCGATGATTTCCGGTGTTTCGAGCACTCGAGCAAGTGAGAGTGAGACAGAGGACATTGATAGGATTATTCTACATCACTTGATATCCTCTTTTACATAAATTGAAATGATTGTTGTGATTTCCCTTTTTTCCGCTTGAACGGGCATCGATTGAAGCGCGCGCGCGGCAAGTGGCAGCAACTGAGTGCGCGCACGTTAAAGGATAAGCGCGCTGGGATGTACGTGCTATTTGCTACGCTTTGGTGACTGTTCTGTCGGGGGTTCCTTTGACTGGGTTTACCCTTTGCGTTAATGTGCGAGTGAGACGTGTCCTAGGTGTGGGAGACAGACGGGGAGGTATACATTTTAACTGCCCTGTGCGTGTTTGTTAATGGGAACACGGTGACGTTTGATGGCATTAATGCTGACGAAGGAAATTTCTGTCACAAAATGGAAACCGGCATTTCTACCTATCCCTGTACCGGTGTCATCCACCGGTTCTGCCTGTTCCACTGGCACATTTGTAGCCCGTTTCGTATTTATTTCCGAATATGGTTGCTTCCCTACGGTTTAGTAGTTGGCTGTACGTGTCGGTACGATGGGGGCCGGCTTTACAACACTTGACGGGATTAATTTTACATTGTTCATTGTTTCCACCTTCATCTCGGGCGCGGTTGACGGTAACGGACAGATTTGAATCCATTTTTCATCATCAATCGCGAACAACGCTTCTCGCCGATGGAGTAATGGGTGCGTCACGTGGTTTTGTAAGCTTACCAACTAACCGAGCGTCTCCCGCACAATAATTCTTTAATGGAGATGCATTTGGGTGAATGATTCGGACCGGACGGTTAAGAAAATAAAGAAGGAACAACAGAATTTATTATGTGGAAGGCGGGTGAAAGGATTTTTTATTGTTTGCGGTGAGAGCTTTGAAGTGGAGCCCATGGAATGATTTCTGACTGCATTAGTTGAATTTTAAGCCGATCGGATTGGATTGTTTGAGTTTGCGTTGCCATCAAGGTGTAGTTCTAGGCAAGATTTCAAAGTGAAGTAGTTTAAGGCATCACTCAAAGAAAAAATACAGATATATCTGCAGCAGCTTTTAATACAACTTATTTAGATTGCCATAGAATAGAGCTGTCGTATATTAGGTCTTTCGCACGGATCGCCAGTAGGTTGTATATCATGTTGAAAAAATGTCATTTTCAAGGCCTAAATCTTAAGAGGATTAACATAAGACCTGTATTACAGTGGAAGAGAACAGATTCTGTAAATAATCTGTTGATTGATATTAGATTTGTAGACTTGACTTCAACGGATGTCTTCAATTGTTTTCATCAATCTTTACTATTTAACTATTTAACGATATTAACACTATTTTGTTTAGAATCAAGAACCATTCTGTTGTTTTTTACGTTGAGCGCTAGTAACTATCCAATTGTTCGTTTTCAGCAGTCGAGAAAATGTAACAAACAAAAATGAAGACAGTCTGGACTGGTAGAGCAGTTCTGCAGTAGAGATTTGGCACCTTAAAGGGTGAAATGGCACCTCACAGGGTTTCCCAAGATAGACTAATACTGTTGAAATATTTTGAAGTGGAATATTTATGTCCCTGTGTCACGGGAGTCCTCTTTCTTGTGATTGTCTCAACCGTTAGAGGACTTGTGGTGCCCTTACGGTGATCAATAAACTCGACAGCGCAATGAAAAGGAAGAAGGATTTCGAGAGCCGGAGCTTAGACTCGAACAAATGTCATGTGTAATATATTCAGTATAGCAGGTCCTCAGCATTAATCAACAGAAATTTTAAGTTGCAAAGATAATAAAAATCGAGGCATACGATAAATTGTTGCAAACCTGGCACAACTTTTGCTATATTTTTGCTGACGACCTTGACGGACAAGTTGAAAAAAACATTCTTGAAAACTTACATCTTTCTAGTAATGTCTTAGTTTTCGAATAGATTAGCTTGCTTAATTGTTTGATTGCAGTAGAACTACCAAAAATTTACCATCCACAGACATTAACAAAAGAAAGAAGGTGAATAAAACATCTACAACTTACAACCCATCTTTCCCGGATTTCGTCTGCTAAAATTCGACTCTAGCGATAGAGGAGCTGCCTTTACATCGATACATACGGCTTCCGGGTGGATCGGATTTCAACGGTGTTCGTTCCCCCCCACAGGTATAATGGTGCGTGGCAGATGGTAGTACTAGTACACACCACGACCATTACGGATCTGTGTGCGCTTAATGTACCGTGGCTGCGGTCGAGCGTGTACGCATTATCCTAGTTAATGTGCATGCATCAGGTAATCGGATTAGAGTGAGCTCGGGGGAGAACGAGAATGATGACGGGAATTCCACTCCGTTTCCTTTTGTGGTGTAAGTGGGAGATTATTTCACTGTCGTGAGCTATAATATCTTTGTTCACTCTTGCTCTTGCGATGTGAAAATATGTAAAGCCTACATATGTGAGGGAGCCTAGTACGCATGGAGACGCCTGGTCACTGGTGAATTGTTTGCTAGAATGGACAGTTGGATGATGGTTTATGAAATCTTTTTAATTGAGATTATTGGTCGTTCAAATGTACGTATTCGTGTGTCATTTTGTAAAAAAGAAAGACGGTTCTTTAACGTTCTACTCTACACATCCCCACCGAAGAACGATCCATCCTGCTCTGCCATTACTGCGACGATTAATTCTATAATGAGATGATTTATGTTGAAAATTAACTTCTACAATCGACCTACCCGACCGCAGGCGCCAATTTTCATTCACTTTCTCAGCCTTCTGTGCGCCATGTGACCTCGCGACGGAAAAGGAGATTTTCCGGCCGCGTGATTAGGTAGAGCTGGCCCGTGGGCTGCCTAACTGCACCGGAAAGCGTGATCGGTGAGCGATGGGTAATGATTAATCGTTCGCCATTATTCAGTTCCAAATTAGGCAGCAGTAAGGGGGTCCGCGAGCACTTGCAAATCGTGCACTGTTTCGCGTTTGGAGTAAAGTTTCGCATTTACTCCCAGCCCGTTAGCGTTTTTCGACAGTGGGTCGTTTTGGTTGTGCGAGTTTATTACATTTCCTCCCGCATATTAAATTGGTGTGTTTGTGTGTCTGTGTATTCGTATTTCTTTCGGGCTTAGGGAGTGGGTAAAAAACGGGACGCACCTTTGTTGGGATGGTATGGAGCAGAAAGGCGGGCGACGCATCCATTTAAATATGAATAATGCTCCGTGATTGTGTGGTGCAAATACGGTTACGCACGAACTTACGGCCTTTCTTTTTTCCCCCCTTTGCAGGTACTACCAGGGTGTAGCCCAATTTCTTAAGGAGTGTAGAGAAACCAAAGGACCACTACAGACGCCCCCGGTAAGCCACAACGTCTGGCCAAACATTGAGGAAGTGTGAGGTGCAGACGGCCACACGATTTGATGCGACTCTAGCCCCTCCCCATATGTATCGCACCGTGATGCTTGCCAAAATTCGGTGCTAGGTACCACCGGGAATGGTGATGGATAGACTTAGCAATTGACCCGTAATGATGATGATGACTTAACGCGATTTTGCCGATGGGCCGAACACACATTACGGGCACAAGGGCCTAACTTGCCTACCAAAAGAAAAAAAAAGGATCACCTAAAACCACAAACACAAATACACACTGAAACACAATTAGCTCGCTCGCTTGTCGCTGCGCGCGCTCTCGTGAAGAATGGGGGATCTCCATTTTACAAGCGCCAAACAATTAGAATCTGGAGTGGAACAAGCGTCCCATCAAAGCAAAACAAAAATTTGAAGCTTCGTTCCTGCATCAACAACACACATAACTGACAACGCGCAACCTAGAGCAACAGCAACACAGCAACAGTAACAATAAGCGGTTAAATTTTGAGCATTAGCATAATAACAATATTAAAATAATAAATTAGCGTTAAAGCGTATTTCCCCGTATCCGTCGTCCGTCCGCCGAGAAATCATTTATTTATCATCCGCCGTGTTTCGTGTTTCGTCTCTGATTCAATTACTCTTCTTGCGAGATTTGTACCGAAACGCCGTCGCCCTAGGTCGGGAAGATTTTTGTACAGCGATTTTTCTCTCTTTTGGCAGTAACGATGCCTGCCTGCCTGCCATGCTATACACTCCAACACAACCGTAACCCTGGATCGTAGCGGAAAGAAAATTACATAAAATTCTTATTAGCTTACGTTGGGTGCTTCAGCCGTCCCTGTAGGGTTGGTGGCGCCCTTGCTTTAGGTGTGCTTACCTGTTTTGGTAGGAATTTAGCCCTGGGAGTATCTAGCCACCTTTAGACAAGATAAATTGACGGTGGCGCAGGGTGTCAATGATTGAATTTCAACCCGGTGTGCCGGTTGGTTGTGGGAGAAAGAGAGCGTCCTTGTACGCACAATCAATGTTCGGCCTTTTGGATGGCATCGATTCTTATTAAATATTGACGAGCAGACGAGCTTCTTTCGTTTCTGGGCACCAACGTGCTGTGTAATGCTATTTATTGCGTTCGATTTTTCGGTTCGGTTTGCTTTTACAGTGAAGCATGGGGCAGTGAATTTAACGCCTTCTTGAGGTCGAGCGGACGAGGTGCTGTGACTAAACAGCGGAATAGTGTAAACGAAATTAACTTACATCGATACTTTATCACCGTTTCTTTCGCTTCATTTGGTACGGTGAATGGTACCAAGCGAAATTAGGCGTTCTATGTTTTGTGTGTGTTTTTTGCGAGTCCGTGTAGAGCAAAGGGAATTGATTTATAGATTTAACACCGGGAGCATTAATCTTTGGCATCTGTTTCGCGTTTGATTCGGACAGGTTGTACTGCCAGGGAAACATTATCATCATTAGGCTCTCTTTGTTCGTTGCTTTGAAGCATTTGAGACGATTTTTTTGCAATTCACTCACTCGTCAGGTAAGTTACCGGAAGTGCCGGCTAGAAATAGTGCTTATTGAATTGTTAATAATATTGCTATTTCTTTTACAGAGCTGAAATGAAGAAGAAAGTAAAAAGAAATCTCGTTAATACATTTTTGACACAGGATGTAATAAAAGGCTGCACCACTGCGCCCATGGTACAACCATTGTGTACACCGGAAAAGCGGTCGGAAACAGTGAAGAAAAGAAAAACATTAACATTATTTGCCTTGTCGGAACGAATCTATTGCTCTTCACTCTCTCTTTCTTACACACACAGCATAGAAAAAGCTTGGATCAAAGTTTTTGTGCCACATTTTCGTTGTTTTGTACGGTTTTTTTTTGGTGTGTATGCGCTAACCGTAACACAGAAGCAAAATGTTCCAGTTTTTCAGATCCTTTCCTTCACTGGATCTCTTTCACCGGGTCGTTTGCAGTAGAAACAACATTTGCCGAGGATTGTCAAGGGAGTGAAAAAGCACCATGGGTGTACTACTGCAGCTACTACTACTACCAGCGCTTGATAATTGTGCGCTTTCCGAAGCGCAAACCAGGGCACAAACGGAACTAGGTACTAAGCGTTACTTTCTCATCCACACTGACTTTTGCTCATTGCCCTACGGTGGCAGGTGCACTTTCTCGAGTCCCATCGTTCGGTTTCCGCTAGCGGAAGGCTTTCTTCCCTCCCTCCGTTCATCATCAGTCTCATTGTCATTTGGCCGGTGGAGGCGCCTGGTTGCTGGACGAACTTTTCCTTCGATCGCTGGTGCTGGCGCTCGATTCCCTCAAGGGGGAAAATATATTACAATTAATCCTTTTTGTGAAACAAGTCCTCAGTTTTGTTCTACCCTCGTATTTGCATGGACTCGGTGGAGGTCTAGTTGCGGTGCGGTGTGGATGCCAAAATGGAGATGTGTAACACACCAACAGCAAAAAAGAAAGCTCTTTCCTCTTGCAATAAGTACTCGTAAAAGCTGGGAGGCAGTCAGTACATACGCTTTCTCTTTTTATAAGGGGCTGCTACGCTAGGATCTTTTGAAGATTTTTTTTCCCCCACCGTTTCCTCAAAGAACTCAAAATGATTTTCACCTCGAACCGGTTCTGTTTTGTTGTAAGAGGAATGATATTTTTAAAAGAACGATATTGTTTTTTTTGTTCAACTTTCCATTTGGTAAGTTAAACTGTAAAGTGCGGCACAAAGTTTCGGGCGCGAGAACACAGAATCACAGGTTTGAAAGGAAAATCGGCTACTGGGTTTTTTTCAATGAATTGGCTGGCTGGGTAGCTGGGTTTGCTGGGTAGAACAAATTTTAAGCTTCTTTTGATACGGTACTGTTTTTTTTTTTGCTTGACGAAACTTTTGCTTGCAGTGCTTGTAAGTTATTAATGGATACGGTAGCATGGCGCACCGAGTTGCAGAACCTTAAGGGGGTGTTCTTGTGCATTGACGTTGTGGTGTGCGCAATCAGGCGGTTATTGAAAATGCAATCCATCCATTCAGAGCTGTCAGAACCGAGGCAGCTAAAAGCAGTAACTTTTCACTTTTCCTACTGACAAAGATGGTTTTATGCTTTGTTTGAGGAATGTGTACATGCGTTAAGGACGGCGGGAATTGCTAATGATGATAATGTTTCCCATTGGAAGCGTTTTGGTTATAGTTGGAAGTTAGTTGTGAGTTAAGTCTCACTAAAATGATCGGGAAAAATGATGAAATATTAATTATCGCCAGCAGGAAAAAAAAATAGTTTCATGCGGTAGCAATACGCAATATGTAGTAATGGGTCTTGTCGCAATATGTAGTAGTCTGAGAAAGCAGGTCTATTATAGCGTTGTTCAGCTCAAGATAAAGATAGAGTGGTCAAACATACCAACCTGATGTGTAATATATAAATAAAGAATGCATCCACAGCTTAGACTGTCGTAATTAAAGAATGATTCGTCTGTACGGTTTCAACTCTTTATTCACAATGACGCTTCCTTCGCCCGCGCTCTTTTCCGTCATATCTACCCGGTTGCCAAATACATCGTTTGACAGTTCCCCAGTTGCCAACTGCACGATGATCAGAGGTTCTCAACACCACACGCCCCCCTGATATCATCATCATTCAACTATTACTTCATAATCATTGAGGCGCAGGGGCAGTCGATGATTCCGCTCAGGTTGACGTCTCTCTAAGGCTTCTTCACGTAGCGTCAAATCTGACCGCCGTTCTTCATCCGTTGTCCGCAACATTTCTACAGCAGTGACCGGTGTAACGAGAGCAGTATTATCTTCATCTAAACGTTCTGGACCCTCTCTTATGTCAAGCACGTGTCTTGGCATGCCATCTACTTCCACGGTATTCTCAGACACGACACCAGTTACTGTACCAAGTCGCCATCTAGTAGTGCATGTGGCTTGCGGTGGTTTTACATACACTAAATCGCCTGGTTTGAAAGATGCCTGCCGTACGTTCCTTTCAGATGACAATCGTTTTACCATGGGGTGTCTCCACTTGTACCGATAAATAACTTCCGCTGGAGATCTCTCTTGGCTATTCTCCTTTGCCAAGTTGTACCAAAATACAGCCTCAATGGGTGACGTTTCACTTCTTGCAGCTATTCTCTTTATGGTACGATGGTTGCGTTCAACAATGCCATTTCCTGATGGCCTATACGCCGCTCTAAAACGCTGCCCTACATCCCATTTTCTGCACAGCTCTTCAACGTGACTAGAGCGGAATGCAGCACCATTATCCATTAGAAGCTCGTTCGGGGGTCCTCTTTCACAAAATATGGCTTCCAATATCTGACTTATTTCAGAAGCACTCTCCGATTTCAGCTCCCGCCATAATGCAAATCTTCCCGGTCCACAATCCACCATTGTCAAGTACCTCTGCGATCCGTAATGAGTGACGTCTACGGCAAGGCGTTGCCATGTTTTGTCAACTCCAAGCTCCCCCGGATCGTGAGTTCTCGGCGCGGGATCAATAGTTCTGCACTGGGTACACTCGCCAACACATCTTGCGATATCCTCTCTTGTCACAGAAGGATCCACGAGTCTCGCAAGGTACAAAGAACGATCTATACCAAAATGATGTAGTTCATGTAGCTTCCTTACGTTTGCCGCACATGCAAATTGTACCTCGCCTACTATTGGTTTAGTCAACCAAGCTTTCTTTACTCGTGTCAAAGCATCGGCCTTGTTCTTTTCGGACCTTACAAAAACAATATTCATTTCCACCGAGTACTCATTGATAAGGTCGCGAATCATTCCAAGCCGTCTTCTTATCAGCATCTCCGACGCTCCCGAAACCTTAGCTCGAGGTCCCAACTCGCAGGCTGAACAAAGCCAGCTGACAACTGTAGCCGAGTCGCACATGATATTTAACTTTTTCAGTCCCCACTTCAGGGCGAGGTTGATTCCCTTAGTGACCGCATCCAGTTCCGCGATATTAATGTGACCAGCATCCGTTTCCTTTCGAAGCCATGCTGCATCTTCGACTATCTCACCATCAACCTCGAGGACTACACCGTACGCCAGAGAACTTGCATCGCACCAAATAGTCCCTTCTATCGTATCTGATGAGACCGTCCACCGACCCCTAACTGGATCATCATGTCTGACTCGCTCCAATATGTCTCGCAACATTATCATCGCTCTTTCTCCCACAGTATCATCCCATCGTCCACCTTCGCAATATCTTTTAGAATAACTGCATGCTACTCGCAGCCAGTTCGCCACTGGATAATGCCCAACTAGCCGGCCACATATAGAGAAAAATTCTCGTTTCGTAAGTTCGCTCTCACTTACAATTGGTATCTCGTTGCCTCTACGAAATAGCAGCTGACCTTCTCGCTCATTAATTTCTAGACCAAGAACGCGCCCCCCATGGAGGCTTACTGGCGGTTTTGCTTCTAAACCGAATTGCTTCAAATGATGAACTACTTCTTCAGCCGACACTATACTCTCATCTACCAGTATGTCGTCAATATAGCTGCCCGTTCCCTGTTTTATCCGTTCGTTTTGCGAGAGTACATATTCAACGATCTTACTCATGATCTTAGGAGCACTGCTTAATCCAAAACCTAATCGCGTAAGACAGTACGACTGTCCTTTGTACAGCACTTGCTGAAACCCCCAAAGGCTAGGATCAATTTGTATCTGTAGGTAAGCCGAACGCAGATCTACCAATTTCAGTGGCCCCTTCATTCTCCGCCATTTACGTATCGTTTCGTCACATGCAGGAGCGTTCATACCTGGGTTTGACTCAACAAACATGTTAAGTTCTCGATAATCAAGCACCGGGCGCACTTTGTCTTTGTTAGGCTGGGCTATTGCCATAAGTGGAAGTCGACCGTGTCGCTCCTCCTTCCAGGGCCGTAACCAGCCTTTGTCGATCCATGTCTGTATTTCTTCATCAAAGCGACATTTCATTAACGCATTATCGATGCTTCCGTAATTCGCAGTAGTGTTTTTTAGGATCGGTTGCCCTTTCTTCCACTTCCACCGAGCCGTCCACCCCTGGCCATCAAAATTCGCTTCAAAATCACGATCTTCAATCCTTGACGGCATTGGCATCGCTCCGCACGCTGAATTTTGCGGTAACTTTAGGGCCCACACTTGCCGTCGTGATTGACCTATCGTATTTGATCCCAAGGTAATGGAATTTTTTGTTATCCTCAAGCCTCCGAAAAAATCCACAGCGTCCATCCCCAGCACTATGTCAACACCATCGACAAGCCTATCCAAAACAAGACACTCAATGCGTGCTGACACTCCGGCGAATTTCACTACTGCATTTACGAAGCCTTTGCACGCTATTTTACCGTTGTTTATTGTGACTATTGTCACTATATTCCCCGTTGAACGACACGCTTTGCCAAACCGTGGCGATATAATTGACTTACCGCAACCCGTATCGATCAGCGCCGTTGCTGGTACACCGTTTACAGTAACATCAATTACAGGCAGCGCCTCTAAACACGTTCCGGGGGATCCACTGGCGCCGAAGAACTCCCTCACGCATTTCCCGAGGGACACGCTCGTCGAAGATGCCCGATCTGACCGCAAGACCAACATGGCAGTGATTCGATTGATGTCTTGCATTTTTTAGTTCCATGTGGGCCTCCGCAACGGAAACATCGTAGATTCGTTGTCACTTGATTCCGCATGCCACTTTGTCGATTTCCGATCGCCACCGCCGCCATGTTATCCGTCACAGCCATCCGTTCACTTGCATGCCGCTTTCCGTACTCACGGAAGAGAATTCTTGTAGCATCAATAAGCTTGTTGATATCAGTCAAAACTTCTGGCACGGCGTGCAGCCCGCTCCTTACTTCCGCAGGTAGCCCATGACAATATTGTGCTCGCACTACATCGTCACTTTCGATGCCCGCATCGGATAGCAAGCGTCGCAACTTTTCGTGGTACTGTTCTGGTGGTTCACCTTCCCAACGTGTAGCGATAAACTTTGCGTACGCCTCTATAGGATCAGGCCCAAACGCTTTTCTCAATGCTGCCTTGATCTGCGCGATGTCCTTCTGTTGTTCTTCGCTAAGCCGATCATATATTAAGGCGGCACCGCCTTCCAGGAACAGCGGCAGCATTTCCGCCACATTCTTCAGCTTCCGTAGTGCCGCAGCCCTTTCGAATCTCTTCAACCACTCGTTGACGTCCCCTTCTCCAGCAAAGGGCTTCACCACCTCCGCGAACCTAATTTCCGGCGTGGTCATTTTTCTGGGCCGAAATAGCTTGTCGTAATTAAAGAATGATTCGTCTGTACGGTTTCAACTCTTTATTCACAATGACGCTTCCTTCGCCCGCGCTCTTTTCCGTCATATCTACCCGGTTGCCAAATACATCGTTTGACAGTTCCCCAGTTGCCAACCGCACGATGATCAGAGGTTCTCAACACCACATAGACAAGACATTTCAAACACACGACCTGCAGGCCGGATTCAGCCCTCGAGTCCAATCAATAAGGGATCCGGCAAAGGAGTGTCGAAACAATCGGCAACTAGGATGTATGCAGCAGATTTTCCTGTAGGCATTTTCTAACTTTTGACAGTTGATTGCGTTCATTCCGTAGAAACTGCTAATGACAAATAAAATTACATTTATTACAAACTATAACATGAAAAGTTGTAAAAAATGTGCTTTGCGATTAACATTATGGAGTAATTTGCACAGCATCACTAGACTAGGCCTGCAGAGAGGATGTTTCGTAGTATGGCGAACTAAGTCGAAGAAACTGGTCTGCGCTTAAGAGCTACCAAGAATATTGTCGCTGCACACAAGCATTCGGTAGCTTGGAAACTTCAAACTAAGGAATTCTGAGACTTGTATGGGCTATGGTCTGCACCGATACATGATACATCAATATTGACGGAGTCGCTTAAGGTTAACTATCATAGAATACGCCGTGCTGACTAGGTTTTGGAGCAGTTGGTAACATACTCCAAATTAGCTTGACTTCAGCGAAGAGGTACACATTTTTCGGGAAGAAAAACGTTTTCGAATTTATGGACAATGCCAATGTCACTACTGTGGCTATGAAAGTCAACAAGATTCAGCTCAATTTATGTGTGAGCATTATGTGTGTCAAGGAAAGGTTGACCTCTCAGGCGCACGCCACTAAGTCACTGATCTTGTACGCGGTATAACTCTTATTATAGCAATTAGTTCCACTCACTAAACTAGCAAAACTCCACATAATATGTCCACCAAGTCCGAGGATCCGAGTTGAAGTACGAGAAGATACTCTATACTCAATATACTTACAACGATGGTTATAAGTGAAACCCCCAGAGACCATTTATTATGCGATTCTTGACTATGCTGGTCATGTCAATAGAGTTACACCGGACCAGCCAACTCGTAAACGATTTTGGGTGTATCTGATTGTTACCGGGTTTTTCATTCGTAACCGTATTATATTCAAACCAGTCATATTGTAATCCGAGGAAAATAAGCCAATGAATGCATCTGTCGCGAAAGAAGAAGTTGGGACTGTGGAGAAAATTGTAGGTACGAGTACCCACCTTTCTCAAGAAGTATTGGCTCGTACGCCTGTAGCTACAATGACGAGCTTAAGATTGTTTTACGCTGTAGCCGAAAAGATTCGCAAGGATACGATGGCCTGATTATCTGAGATCGTGTGATCCAGTCGATGGTGTTTGTTGCATTTTTATTGTACAAGATTGACAGACGAAGATGCTAGATAGTGAGCGGTAATTACAGATAAGTAGTAAAGCATTGCAAACTGTCCTGTAGAGGACTAATTCCGCCAATAATTAATTACTACTTCTCCCAAATGAACACGCTATCCTCATTTGTTTCATCTTTCAGTGCTGATGTACCGCTCAGTTTAATAAAAACATATTTCCCTTCCGGCACTACTGTGCAGAATGTGCTTAATTTGCTAATAAACTCAACCACATTGTCCAGAGGCCAGGTCGTCGTAAAAGCGGCAGAACCATAAAACAGCAACACTTTCGAGCAAAACTACTATTTTTCCTACACAGCAAACACTCGAGCAAACAAACTACCAAAGGCTCATAAATCAATACAACCAAAAGTTCGACCGGGAACCTGGGCGATGTGTCGTGTTGGGACTGGCTCGAAAAAAACATGCCAAATTGTACGCTTTGCTCTGTTTGTCGAGTGTAAATTATGCGCCGGCACACGCACACACACTCTGTGTGTTGTTTCATTCTTATTTTGTAGCAGTAGTTTTGCTCGATAAAAATAATATCCTTTCCATATTCAGCCCGTATCGGATGAATCCCGGCACATGTACCCACACACATGACGGGGGTAAACTTTGCGAATCCCTGTACCATCATGTGTAAATGTAGTCACTTTGAAATGGCACAGTAAGCATTTTAATTAGTATCTCTTACGGTGTAAAATGTAAATGCATGCCTTCCCTGTGCCACATTCTCGTCGCCCAATTCCTGCTACACAAATAGCTCTCCACACGGAGGCTAGAGGGGCACTCGGTGAACAGAGCAATAGATCCGATTTTGCTTAGTCGCATATGTGAAGCGTATTTTTGTGAGTGAGAGGATCTGTATTGCGAAAAACGGGCTAAACTTCTCAACAGGATGAAAAGTTTTCTACGAACTCGGGCACACCACCCGGGCTCGGGTCATCATCTTGCAATGGTCGGCAACTATCCTAACCGCAAACGGACATCTGATTCGTACACTGGAGCTTTACTGTTGGGGCGAGCTTTTGCCGGCCGAGGCATAGTTAGCCGAGAAGCATAATGGCACAAATAGAGAACAGCGAAACAAAAAAAAACGAAGTAGAATAAGATAGTTTTACTATTTATGCAACTACCGCAAGCGCTTTATGCTTGCAAGCGAAAAGAACTTTCTATCCACACACACACACACATTTCGTGTGGCAAACTGACCGGGGCGTAGATAGAGCGGGCAGATCAGAGTTTTGGGGATGAAAGTTAGCGGACTTGTTTATAGTCTAGCCTTTTTTTTTTGCTGCCGCGCTGGTCGTGCTGCGCAGTACAAGTGGACGTGTGTGTGTGTGTATGTAGCCATTATTATTGTATTTTGCAAACTGTCCACCTAATTGGTCTAGGTTCTGAAGAAGGTTTCGGTAATGGTGGTGATGATGGTTTCGTTTGATGTATTCGGACGGTAACGATGGTAAGATGGTGGCGGCACGTTATATGCACACACTGTCATGTTTCGGTGGCTGCGTCCATGATTTGTTGAAATACAAACCTGGTATTTATGCGTGATGAGGGAGACCCGGCGTAGGGAGGACGATGGTACTGGGCGTAGCGGGAGCGAAGTGGAAACACAATGTGTAGAGAGGTGCGATGACTAACTAAACAACTAATTGGCTTGATTATTCGCATGTCGAGTGGAATCGGGTTGGATTCGGTTGGGACACCGGCGACGGTGTGTGCAATTTTGTGTGCAACGATACCTGAATTATCTACGATTAAAAGCAACACGGTCGCCTGAATATTTGTTGGCCCGAATGAAAACGTGGAAAGCCCGAATGAATGACGGTGGGGGGAAAAAGTGTTTTGAGCGATGGATGTAACCGTGCTCGATAACCGTGCCGGGAAGTTATCGATAAACGTAATTGATCATACGTAGCATCATATTGTATTTAAGTGAAGTGCTCATTAGATATTTTAATGTTGTTGTAACTTGTTGTAAAATTGTTACTGCTGTATTTAGAATTCATGGTTTAGATTCATCATTTGCATTTTAATATTGACCCCAATACACTGGCACCGCTTTGACACAACAGAATGATAAAGAACAGTGCAGTTTTCGATTGCAATTTAGCTAATTTGTTATAGAAAAGCAATAGATGAAACGTTACATTCGCTTTAATTAGCTTAAAAGTAATACCATAGCATCATCAATTGAATCTGCGCTAAAACAAAATTATGTGTTCTAGAATTTTACTGATCTCAGTTGATAACGTTGTACTGACATGGCCAGATCGCCAATCAGTTTCCAGTTCCGGGATATCTGCACCGCCAATCAGCTCAACTAGCTGTCTATTCTCCTATTTCATACCTTCTGCTTGAAAATGGCGTATATATTGGCGTCCTATACCATCATATTCCAAGACATATTAGTCGGCGATAAATTGTACTCTTTTTTGTGTTGCTGAAATCTTGAAGCGGCCCGGTGGTAAATATGATAGCGGCGACAGGCCTCCACATGGCAGGACCGAGATTCGAATCCCGTCCGTACCGCCTTCCCGTACGCAGGACTGACTATTCAACTAGAAGTAAAACTAAGTCACAGAAAGCTAGTTTTACGATGTGATATGCCGAGATAGAAAACACTAATAGAACGAGCACACCGTAAATACATTACAAGCTAACAATCGTTTATTCGTAAAATATGCGTGTACGCGCTACACCGCACCACCACGGTTCTTTCTATTCGGCTGCTGGATTCTGACTCCCAGAGATAACGATCTCGATCCCGAAGGAGATCTCGGCCTTCACATCCGAAGGACACTCGTACCCGTCTACCGGCGAGAGACATCTCACGGAGAGAGCATGTGAGTGTCCGTCTAACGTACGCATCCAACAGCTAGCAATAGCACTTGGCCTGCTCATGAGGTTGCAGAAGGCCTGCCAAGGCAGAAGAAGAAGGAATATTATGAACTGCATGAGGTTACTAGCACCGAAGTCACGATCATGCCACGAAACTCTACTTTCTAATAGATTTAGTAGTTTAGTAGCCACTGTCTACCGACATCCTTCCAAACCGCCTGTAAAAAAATAATTTACAATTGCTGTTAGTTCCACAATACTTTGACGTAGTATTTTAGGCTTGATTTTCTTCTTTCTTGGCCTAACGACCTCTTAAGGTCATGCCTGCCATTTCTGGCTTACTAGAGGCTTGATATAACTCTTGAATTGCTGTATTTTTCACCATATATATTTGAGTTATCTTGACTGCACTAAATTGGGCTGGACTACACTGTAGTCCTCTGAGTTAGACTTCTCTCTCGATTTGCTGAATGCCTTTTTTGTATTAAATATTTGCTACAAGGTGAACGGAAACGGTATGATATTTTCGTGAATCTAATTCCCTGTCTTGTTTTATTGCAATTGAATTGTGTGCATGATTTTTGGATATCCTATATTTGACCTACAGCGCAATTGAAAGAAATCTGTTGAATTTCATGTTGAACTTTTGGAAAATATGTTAGTTAGTTGTACAACACTTATTGAACTGTGGTATACGCAGCACAGACTATCAAGCTACAGGTAAATCTAAGTCATACAAAGCTAGAAATATCAGGACAATACCTCTGCAAGAGAAGCCGAAGAACTGTAGTATTTGTTAATAAAATTATCATCTACTTTGGATCCAGTTGCTTTAAGCGCGAGCGGGTGAGCACTAAAACTCGTCATGTCCTGCCTACTCGGTGGTTGGATGGAAAAGAGAAAGATTTCCTGACGCAACGCACGCACAATCCTTTTGCCGGATGTGCGTCCTGACGTTTCCTTGCCATCCAACCTCCGTTTACAGGCGTAGGTACAGCTGTTAACACTAACACAAACTTTGGTTGTACTCGTGCTTATTCTTAGGTCGCAATGTAGCTTAGATGCATCAATTGTGCTGTTTGCTTTGCTAGCGCAGAAGATCGTGTTTAGGTGCTTGTCTAATAGTGCAATTCTTGGTTATTATCTAGGATAGTAATAGTTATAGCGCCGTAGTATTTCATAGAATATTCTGTTATGGTTCATACTGCTACTGATCGAAGGTGTTTAATCGTATAGAACACGCCTATAGATCCACCATTGTTTTTCTAATTTTGTAATCCTAATTGATACCGACAATAGATGTTATGAGATTACACCAGCAAGAACTTGGAGTATGCTTTAGGCTACATTCCAAAGTAGCCAATTCTGAAGTTCTATAACTCGTCTTAGGAAGGAAACAAGTTGTGGATAACGATCTACGTTTTACAGTATGTCCGATTATCTGTGCTTGATTTTCCTTCGTCAACAAATTACCGGGATACGCCAGTGATCAGAATGTGACTATGTAACGCTAAGCATAATGCATACCATTAATTCTAAATATCTGCTGAAGATGAGTCGAAGATAAAATAAAATTTCTCAGTGTAATGTTTCGTGACACAAAAGATATCAATAAGTTTTTTTTCTCTCCTTGTACTAAATAACGAAATCATTTCGTTCGCATACAATCTGTTCATCATTACACCAGCGACAATGCACCCAACTTTTCCACAGTACGTGTCCCGTAGCCCGTAGCCATCGGCGATGGCCAAACCCTTTCCTAAATTATCAAACCCCAAGCGCATCGAACGGTAAAACAGTTTCCAGCGCACTGCCCCGAGTAATTGCAGGCAAAATTGAACGCGCACGATATTAGTGAAGGTTACGCATTTCGCATGGTAGGACGTTGGCTGGCAATTGGTTTCGTGTTTCGTGTGTGTGTGTGTGTGTGTGTGTGTTCAAAACATGGCCGTGTTTTCCCGGTGGCTGGCGTGGTGCCCGACGCACTCGGTGATACGCATCGAGTGCTATCATCGAGTGCAGAACGGTGAAGGCGCATTGCACCGGGGCACGGAACCGAAACGGAATGCACTGATTAAATTCACTTCGGATAAGTACTTCGGATTTGCAGCCGTCCGGCCCGTTGGCTCACACCTGAACGCACACAGTTAAGAGCAAAGGGCACGTGCGCGCCTGTGTTTGTGTGCGGTAGATACGCTTTTGGGTGAAGGGAGTGTGGCGGGGCGTGCAAGAGAGCGAAGAAGCAAGGGATGGCCAGCATGTCCCGGCTCAACGCCGGTTGGAAGGATACGCACGAATTGATCTATCTAATTGAAATGTGCATAATACACTGCTGTTGCATCTCGATTGCATCTTCTGTGGTTGTGAACACACACACACACGGTCCCCTGTCCCTGTACCTCGTCACTGTGTGGTGACCCTCGTCCCCCATCCACTTTCCCCAGTGGTACTCGAATGATAAGCCCGAGATGGACAGATTGAGCAAAATAATGGATCCGATGTCAGAATTAAAAACCAATCAAATTTCATTCAACGACAGCAAACAGTCAATGTAACCGCAGGACCACAGGGACAAATATCGAATCTGTCCCCCGCGATCGAAAACCGACCGAACGGTTAATGAAATGGATAGTAGCGGTCCACGTACGGCGGTTTGTTACAACGAACAATTTTGAACCGTATGTGGTGAAGCGTCGTCGTATAGTTTTGACGACGTACAAAGTACAGGTTGTATGTGTTTTAAATAAATCAAACTATTTTGCTATTTGTTTTGTTGTTATATTTGTACAACATTAACAATTAATTACAACATATAAACAATTATAAGCAAGGAATGAACAAAGATGAAAATTCTTAAACTTGTTAAACGGTTCAAGCAAACAATCAAGAATGTTAAGACAAAAGTTTACTCAACTTATAAATAATGAATGAATCTTGGAAAGACTTTAATATATAAAAAGAAAGAAAAGAGAAAAGAGAAAGGAAACTTCGTATAGAATAAAGATGTGTCGGGCATTAAAATAAGAAAACAATATAGAGATACAAATACCTTAAGAATAAATCAAACACAATACAATAACAACAATTATAAATAATAAAGGAATAAAAGAATTTGGTAAGTAGAACTTTCCATAATAATGAAAAGAAAACTAAGTAAAGAAATAAAGAATAATTTATTTATAAAACTTTTTGCAGTTCAAATCTAATGTAACAATTCGTTTACGACTTTGGTTTTTTTTTAAATATTTTTGTTAATATAAAAAATGCTTTTAAACAAATATAACCTAGCAGGAAGTTATGCCAATTTATTTCTAAAAGAACAAGACAAATATTGCAGTAACATTTATCTTCTTGCATAGCTGAATGGTCACAATGCATAAGGAAGAAAAATGTAAATACAGGAAACAGGAAACATAATAAAGATAATATACCTTCAAATAAAAAGACAATACATATGCTAGAAAAGATAATAGATATGCGCCTTCGACATCAGGGGCACGCTTTTAATCCGGTCTCTCCATTTCCTTGGGTACACCTGACAAAAACGCGAGGTCGATAGGATTGGATTGAAGATTAATCCGACGAATACAAAGTACCTGCTTGCCGGGGGCTCTGACCGTGATAGAGCACGACTCGATCGTGAGGTAGTAGAGGACTTCGAATAACAATGTAAGCTGCGAAATTCGAAGGCGCATTGTTCAGGGGAATCGTGCCTACTATGGGCTCCACAAACTCCTGAGATCCAGAAGACTCCAACAACGCACGAAATGCGCCATATATCGCACACTGATACGGCCGGTAGTCCTCTACGGGCACGAGTCCTGGACTATGCTGGCGAAGGACGTCAATGCACTCCGGGCGTATGGAGAAGGAGAATGAACCACGAGCTAGCTGTGCTGTTTGATGTTGCAGACATCCAGACGGTTGTCAAAGCCAAAAGGATACGCTGGTTGGGGCACATGATGAGGATGCCGGACTCATGCCCTGCCAGGAAGGTGCTCGTCAGCGACCCGTTCGTCATGAGGCGCAGAGGAGCACAGCGAGCTCGCTGGCTGGATCAAGTGGAGTCTGACCTGAGAGAGATCGTATGCAACCGGAGGTGGAAGAGAGCAGCCATGGAGAGTGTTTTCTGGAAACGAATTGGACAACAGGCCATGTCTATTAGACATGCTCCCTAGGAGCAGGCCAATAAAAAAGAAGAAGAATGATTTTTACCGCGTGTCCCTGAACTCGTTCCACGAGTTCTGCCGGTTTCGGATATTTTACTTATCCTAAATATATTTTTTAAACGCCTTGATTTTAATTGTTACAAGTGTCGTTTAAAAACGCGTATATTCACGGTGGCGGTTCACACGATAATGATCACTCGGCTGTCCGGATTTGCATCTTCCTCGTCCTATTTTGTTGCTTGACCAAATATGGTCATGTCCCTAATCTCCTTGAAGTGCCTTTTTTCCGCATTACCATATTTGGACATGTTTTAATTGACTCTCACAAGACACTCCTACTTATTACTGCTAACGCCTAACGAACCGGCTTCGTATACTCACGCACTTAACATCGGCCGAACGCGCAGCCGGTACAGCGCCATCTGCCGGGCAGTAGCGAGCGAAAGCCTTCTTTCTGCGATTAAGCGAATCGTTCCCTACAAACACTTTTTTTTGACGGGTCGAACCCGTCGACTATTGTTGACAATGATATTGTTTTAAAATACCAAGAACAAAGTGATTAAATTTTGACTAATGCATTAACAATGTAACAATAATTATGCAAATGATTGTACTTCTAATCCCACAATTTTAAACCCATTTGCTACATCAAAGCCGAAGGGAAAGGCTTAGCGTGGAATGTTCTCCAGCGATGATTTTTCTACTAATCATTGCACCGATGTCCGACTGAAATTATGTGCATTGACCTAATTCACAATACATCATTTGACTGCCTTCTGTTAGTTAAAGTTACCCGCACCAGGCCACTCAAGCACTCACTCCATCCATCGCTTTATTGATGTAATAACTTTTCCAGCTACAACCATCTACGCCGTTGGTTCTCGATAAACAGTTTCGAGTGCGCATAAACACTGCACAGCAATGCTTAATTAATTAAACTTTTTAAATGCTTTCTGTGGTTGAATGGGAATCGGGCGGTTGGTTGGCCAAAGCTGATCAATGTTAATAAAAGCATCACAGAAGCGATGTATACCGATGTACAGAGTTAGTGAATATGTCACCAAAAATGACAAACCGAGATGAAATGTTTGGTGCACATGCTGTGGGTGGTGGACATACCGCTATTTTAAATGAAAACCAACACACTAGACCACCCCATTCTGTGGCACAATGCACAAAGGATCTGTGTGTTGTGGGAAGCTAGAAACAAAAAAGTAACCTGATGCTGCTCCCCATGCCGACCCGTACGATTTGTGTTTGAATCATTGATTTTGTGCCTTTTTGAGTGTGAGTGTGAGTGCGAACCGATCAACGCACCGGTATGCTCGATGCAGCTCACCAGGCTTACCGTGTGCTGTGCCATGCCGGGACGTTTTGGGACATTGCAGTTACAAAGTGAACGTCCAAACCACTCGCCAAACACACAATCGCAACTGTTCTGGGGAAACTCCAGCATAGAGCAAACATCAAACCAAACAGCGAATGAAAAAAAAATACCGCTCCAGGTGGAAAATATTTAGAAACGCAATAGTTGATTTGCCAAAGCCAAAATGTTTACGCGGGTTGGGACACCGCACCAACAGCATGTCCATCGCTTTTGTTGTTGTTATGATTCGGTAGTGTTGATTATGAAAATTAAATTAACTTTCGGTGTGTAAATAGTAGGAGCGCTGCACGGTGACGGTTGGTTTGCAGGTTTTGGGGGACAATGCTTAAAAGTCAATCATAATTCCATTTAGTTGCACAAATTCTGGTTGCTGGTATTTACCGATCAAACAAACCCCACCGGGCTAGTAGTACATGCGATGTAAAGCTTGTTTTTTCCCTCTTCCGCGAAAGGATCAAAGCTACTGAATGCATAACAAAAGTTTTATTGTTTTATCAAACGAATGCTGGAGCGAAGTTGGCGCTACTGTTTGGATCGGTATTTATTAATTTACTTGCTTCGGCTTTATTAAGCCGTTTCGATTGGTAACAGCCAGTGGGGAGCTAAATTTAATTACCTTTCATATCAACAACCGTACTAATTCTGTAAAAATATTAGTTGTTTTTCATGAGATTTCATTATCACAAAGCGAATTGACGGAACTGTGTAATGCAAAACTGTGTATCGTAAATAGTTGACTAAGCCATTTTGTACCAAACGGGTTTGTCTGGTTCACTCAACGGTTGGTACTTGGTATTTGACCGGTTTTGGAATATTTTGAGGAAAAGTTAGCAACAACGTATACCAACGTATAACAACGAAGTACTATCGGTCGATTTCGGTGAATCAAAATCATTTCAATTGCACTACATTTTGGAGAATTCCAAAATAACTTTCCTAAGTATGAAGTTTTTGTATGAAAAACTTTGTATTTCCATCTCTAATTTTTGGTTGCTTCGCGCAACGTAACCATCTAAATTACAACCGTAAATTATTCTGAGAAGACTAATCTACAAATGATTAAGGGGTAGAATTTTCATGAGTAAAATTGTATCATAGTTATTAGACTTGTTTACAATCAAGTCAAAGGGTTTCACGTGTGTGTTAGACGGGAACATTGGGGGCAAACTTTTGTTCGCTACAATCCGCTAGATGGCGCTATTTTTGGCCCATACAAACGTGTAGTGTAAGCGCGAATTAACAAACCTGTAAACGATCCTGTAACAACATCCGTTCGAGCGACAGCGGATCTGTACGCGAGCCTTAAACGACAGCAGATAGAAACGATAGCGATCGATAGCGGTCTTACAACTACATCCTACTTGAACAAATGTAGACAGAACGAAGTCACATTGCATCAGCTTTATCCTGAGCCTTCCGGAAAACCGACTGACTGTACCTGTATAATGCAGATTATAAAGATTCGTACGATCCTTTAGATAATATTCTTCTTCTATACTTTCTTTTATGTTTTAGGGTTTGTACAAAAAAGACATTTATTCACACCACGAATTACATTAATATTACAACGCGCCAAAATTAACATAAAGACTTATTACACGCATCACGATACGGAACGGGCTCCCACTACCTTGGACGCTAGGACGTTTCTGGCTCTCTTGCGCTCTCCGCTGGTTACGCGCGCGATCGCTGAACTCACGGTAGATCACACTTACACATCAACTGGTGACCGTTGCATGTCACCGGTGAGTTCCCGTGACAGATCTAGCGAGGTTAGCCCATAACACTTTCCATTCCTATCCTCTACCCAAACCTAAAAAGAATAGAAATAAAATCACTCTCTGCCTAGCCGTCGTAGAAGATAGAAGCATTCGTCTTTGCTTATTCCAAATCCGAAGCTACGGTTCCACTAACTCGCGCTAGTACATGCAGCTTTGTGGATCGTGGAATGTTAGGGATAGCTCAGGACACACTTAGACGAGATCGTAAGACGCTCGCTTTGCCCAACTATGTATAAGAAACTTGATAAATTGTTGCAGCGGTTAAGAAATAAAAAACACAACCATATTTTGTAGTACGATCCGATACTGTGTTAACCGCAAACGAACCATACCGGTACCGGGTTCACATTATGATGTGAACAGCGTATTTCGTCTTTCTTGATAGGTATTTTTAGTTATTTTTAGATGCACATCAAAATAATGGCACCGGACAACCCAGCCCGTAAAGTCCTCTTAATCCAGATTGAGATGGAGTGATGGCGATGCTGCGTCCGCCATGTGCAAGGCCGTGATGCGATATCAAGGAGCCGATATATTGTTGGAGTAGCCGAAGACCTTTTGTGACCTTTTATGGACTGGTTAAGGTTTTATTTAAGACTCTTATATGTCAAGGTAATGGTTTACATTACTACACTTAAATTCAGACCAATGCTAAATATGATCCAATACAAATGTCCCAACATATTTGTTGAGGGGGAATTATTTCCAAACAACATCCATCCGCGACTGATCATAAGCAATAAAAGTTTTACTCAAATATAATCTGCGGACGACCAGGAAGGAGTTTGAATTTTGAAAACTTATCGCGTAGCGAACGTTTAAACCATAGACACTTTGGGTCTTCAAGATCTTATTCACTAATTCGTGCGTGCGTGCATTCGTCGTGCGTTTGTTAGCTACGGTTTGTAGCAGTTGGAAACATAACTCAAATTTGCGAGACTTCAGCATCAAAGCTCTTATTTTATTCGTTTGGAACGGCCTGGCCGTATTGCTTGCATAGCTCATTTATGTAAGCAAAGGTTATTAGCCATGTAAAGTTATCAAATTTGAAACAATAAAAATCCACAGTGTGCACACCAAGTCGCTATTTGATGTGCTTTTGGTGATGTTCTCCTGTTCCCTGTTCGACGATTTTAACATATCCACGTTGATTAACCTCTGATTTTTTTTAGATGAACGCTACTTAATATTTCGCTTCTAAATCTTCATTGCCCAAGTCATCAACGAGACTATGCTGCATTTATAAACCGGATTTAATTAAAGTTTGCGCCTTAGAGCACGTCATCACATAAAATCTAGTCTTCATTTACCAATTTTGTCAGAAGAAGAATGCCCAAAGAATCAATCTCTTTACATTTTATTTTACAATAAATTGTTATCTACGAGGGCTGACAATAAAGTAAGGTCTCCAATTTTTTTTTTCATAGAAAATGACATTTATTTACAAAAAGCGATACACCGTTGGAAAGGCCAAGGTCTTGGCTACTTTTCTACATAATCGCCATTTTTTCCAACACCTTGCGCATCCGCACGATGAACTTGTCTATGCCGGCAGAATACCACTCTCCGTCCGCCTCGCGCAGCCAGATGTTGACCTCTTTCTGAACCTCCGCATCACTTTCAAACTTCTTCCCTCCAAGATGTTTTTTCAGGGCGGGGAACATGTGGTAGTCACTTGGGGCCACGTCGGGACTATAGGGAGGGTGATCGATGATGTCCCAGCCAAATTTCTTGAGCAGGTCAAGGGTCTTCGGTCAGCTGTTTCGGCACCCTTCGGGCAGAAACTTTGTGATACTGCAAGTTGTTCACAAGGATATGACGGATTGTTTCGCTGCTACACACTCCTCCAAGCTTCTCTTCCAAGTCCCTAATTGTCGCACGGCGGTTTTTGAGCATTTCTGCCTCCACTGCTTGAACAATCGCATCCGAGACCGACGGTTGGCCACTTCTCTCCTCGTCGTGAACATTAGTGCGCCCGGAATTGAACTCGCGGCTCCACTTACGGTCGTTTTTTTATGTCCATACACTTTTCCCCGTAAACTTCGACTAGTTGACGATGGATTTCAATAGGTGTCACCTTTTTCGCACTCAAAAAACATATTACAGAACGCAATTCGCACTTGGACGCTGACGCGAGGGGTACCTCCATCGTTGACGGCTGCTCAGCCAAGACTGAGCGGTCGAGGAAGCCTCACCCAGCAGCAAAATGGTAGTGGGGGAACCAAGGAACACGGCGGTGTTGCCAGATTTCGCCTAGCGCGTGATCCGGCGAAGTTGCAGCGTTGGAGACCTTACTTTATTGTCAGCCCTCGTATACAGTCCGCTACCTGCAATTCAGCCTGCGAGTTAACGAAATGAGTTTGATCCACGATAAAACACCTACAATATACAAAGCTTCAGTTGCATTACTATTCTGTGTTCTTTCAATTCAACTAACAAACAAATTTTCACCTTCAATTTCATTTAGCTCACTAATTACTTCAACTGACAGAAAGCTTGGATGAAATGCAGCATTCTATTTACTATTTGATTTTATAATTGCATCAAATAATACTATTTTGAACCAGTAATATGCTTACACAGAGCAAAGCACACACATAGACACTTATCTCGCCGAAAGTACTCACCAAACAATGCACGTCAAAGTTAGGATCAAGTCGTACTACGAACTCGTCTCGCCACCCGACCAAAATTCATCCGCACCTCCTTCCCCATAACGCACTCTCAACCCCCAAAACATGCAACAGAACCGAAACGCAAAAAGCGGCACGTGCTGCACGATGCGCATACTTACGCCACGGCAATTAGAAAATTGAATCTTAAACACAGCGTTCGGGGGTTGAGTTTCGAGTTTCGGGAGTCTGTTGCCCAAGAAGTTAAATACGAACTTAATTCCATTTTCATCCGCTGTTCCTTGCTGGCGTTGTACGGCGTGGCAAAGCGCCTGGCCACGCTAATTGCCCCATCCCATCGAGGCCGAGTGTCCTACGGGGATGCATGTCCTGCGGTGGTCTCGTGTTTACGTACGTCGGTTGACGAGAAAAAGAGTTATTTCTTGCCAGCTACTTTCGCTGCCGGCCGCCTGTGGTCACGGTTGCTGTACGGGAGGGAGCAAAGCAAGGGTTGGGAAAGTTGCATCACCACTTCTGCAACTCAAGTAACCGACACCGTCTTCCGATACCGTTTTCGGAGACGACACGACACGTACACACAACACAAGCCGTACGGCACGCGGATAGGTTTGTCAAGTCGGCGTCTGCCCTGGCTAGAGCTGGAGGAAACTTTTCCTTTGATGGGTATTTAAAGTTTTTCCGTTTCTTTTGCTTCTTCGCCCATCATCCACGTACCGCGTAGCTCGAGGTGGATGGACCGTTGTCTCGGGTCGAATCTGCGTGAAGTTGGCCGGCTGGGAGGATTCTTTTTGCCTTCACTCGTTCGTCTACCGTTGCAACGGTTGGAAAGTTCTCTTTTTTTTTGGGGGAAAAACCACTCACCGCTTCGGTACAATTTTCACAAGACACTAATTAGTGGGATCGAGTTTGTAAGAGAGACGTGTAATTGTATTACATTGTCCGTGTAACGGGTAACGAACGGGTGGGGCGACCCATGCACTTGAGGCCAACTTTGCCACGATAGAACGGCCCACCGAACTTTTGGTGTGCGTGTGTGTCCCCACGCTTATTACAGAATGTGTTCGACGAAATGTGTGTGCGTGTTTTTTTTTGGGGGCCCATACTATTTGCAACCATAATTAGTAGCGAGCGCAGTGTAACGGGAATATCGAGAAATGAAAATTTTAAGCAGGATTATTATTGGCATTTCTTTTTGTGCCGAACGGCCCTCACCATTGGCTTGCTGACACTTGAACACACGGCTCTCAACAATCAGGATGATGTGGTACGGCCAACTAGGGGGGGGGGGGAAGGATGTGCGGCATTTCCCCAGGGTGGCCTTTTCCACCCATTTCAGTAGCGGCCGATGTTTTCGATCGGGAAATACCCGTTTGACACCTTTCTCGGCCGGGCAAATGCTGCTGCGTGCTGCCGGTGGCAGTTGTGTAATTAATTTTCTCCGATTTTATGGGCTTTAATTAATATTCCCGTCACACCTATTGATTAATTTATTATAGCAATCGCAGCAAGCAGCGGTGGCTCTAGCTTGGATGTTCCATAGTTACGTTTTCTACACTGGAAAGTAAATTCTTGGCCCTTGGTAGATGATGGTCGGTGGGTGTATAGAAACTAAGTGTTGTTAGTACAAATTAACAAAACGAAGCAGCTTGTTTGAATGTTCTTTGTCTTTGTATATTATTTTTACATGTCTTACATGACGATTAGTTTAACTGCTATCAGTTGAAAATGGTTTCGTTTCTTAATTTCTATTTTATTAAATTTTTGTAGTGTTCTTAAATTTGTTCTGTTGTTCCAGGTTATATTTATTTATTTAACGTTTTCTTCATTATTGGTGGATTGGGAAAATGATTATCTTCTGCCTTATTTCTTTTTTTTTCTATGTTTTATGTTCCACTGTTTACTTTCTTCAAAAGCACATTTTCACTTTTAAAGTTAACTTGTTTTATTTTTATGGACTTTTCATTTTATGGATTTTGCTTAGATTTTCACAAAATTTTATCATCTTAAAATGTATTTAATTTATTTAAAGTTATTATAGAGTTTTATTTGTCACAAATTCTTGTAACACTTTAGTTTTAAGCCGTATGTAATGTATTTTTATAATCTTTTTGATTCTCTTTGTCTCTTTTTTTTAATTTATTTATTTTTTCTGACTCATATGGGCTCTGCAAAGCTTTACACTTCTCTTTTTTAAATAAATTTGTTTCTTTTTAACTGCCACTTTATTTGCTTTGAAAAATGCTATAATAAATTACGTTTACTTCAGGGTTCTATTTGTTATTAAATGAAAATCTTTTGATTAATGAACTTAATTCTTGTTGAGCATCATTTAATTTTTAGTTATTTTAAGATTTTTCAACTATTTTCTAATTTGTTTTCCTCTTGTATGCTGTACTGCTTTCTATCTGCAAAACCACTGTTTTAATTTACTTATTATAGTTTATTTTTAATTATTTTCTATGTTAGTAACTTATATACCAATGTCTTTTATACACAATATTTTTCACAACGATGCACAATCCCCAACTACGCAATTTCCTTAATCCACAGTCATATTTTTCACAGTTTATTGTTGCTTTTCTTCGCTGCAATTTTTGCATATCAATGAACTCTTACTAAAAATTTCCCCACAATCGCTTGCAGCTCCTCTATTTATGAATTTTTTTCCTCAAAATCCACGTTTTTTTGAAAAGTGAAACTCACTTCAGCTAGGTGCCACCGTGCACGTTAAAGCCATTGAAAGGTTGGCGACAAATGTTTCCCCCCGTATATTTATTAACATAATTAGTACCGAGGGTTTGCTGCGCGCGGGATTAAGAGCACGCGGAAAAACGAACCGGGCGATCAATGTGAAAAGGAAGCTCGTCCAACGGAGGGGGCATAAAGGAAATAACGGATATGTTGCTCCCGCTTTTGGCCCGCCGGAACGTTAATGTTGAGCTGTAAAATGGAACGAAACATAGTGGTGCTGGTGTGTTGCTCGGATAGAACTGGATACGGTCTGGTTGGTGGGTCGTCGGACGGCGTTCAATGCTCCTTGGGAAAATCTTAACAGTTTCCTCCTCCAATCATACTTGCCCGAGCGCTCGTGCGTTCGGCTAGACCCGGGAGCAGACACTCGGGTGGGGCAAAATATATTTAATAAGCCCCCGACGACTTGCGACGACTGCCACAGCTGTTGCGATTGTATAATTGTATAATTATCGTTACCCACCGTCCTAAGGTAAGGGAAAAGCTTTCGAAGCACCGTTGCCACACAGAGCCGCACGCTGTTTCGTGCATGGCTGTGGGTACGTGAGTGAGTGTATTTGTGGAGATTTTTCTTCAACCCGCCGTGGAACGCTGTGTGTCAGTTCGATGGGCGCACCGGAACGAGTTGAAAGTTTATTTGCATTCGCTCGCTTCATCGGCGCACGATTGCGATGCAGATTGCGTCCTGTTGCCTTCGGACGGGTTTAATATTTAATAATACCGAAGGGCTTTTTTCCACGGGAGTTGTCGCAATGGTCGAGCAGCATTAGAATGATCCTGTGCTTGGTTTGTTTTTGTTTTTCGTTTTGTCGCTGGAATATTTTAGAATCGCGTCGAACGTGACGGGCAACAAAGGTTGATGCATATTAAATTTTGGCTGATGAAGGCAACCAAATACGAGAAAAACTTTACACTGTTTCGATCTTTCGAACACGCTACCAATGCTTAAAGCTAAACAGTGAAACAGTTTAAAGAAATGACTCGCTTTAAGGCTATTAAATGGTGAAAAGTGTATTTTTTTTTTTCGTGGACAGATATTTTCACTCATTTTCCCTCCTCGCACGCACGTAAAATGGTTAATGAAGTTGTGAAAGTGAATAAAAACACATTCCACAAACGCTTGGCAATCGTTACCCAATTGCCAGAAAGATAAGAAGCCAATTGCAAATCGTTCTTTTGAAGCTGGCCCAAACAAACCAACGGGAGGTAATAAAAAAAGAAAAACGTTCGAACGTGGATGAACGAAAAACAACAACAACCCCTTTCGATTTTACCCCGAAAACCTTAATTAGTGGGTAACTAAAACGTGTTATGATCCTTTAAAGGGGTGGTCCGGTCCTTTTCATTGTGTGCGTGAGGCGGAAAACAAAGGGGAGTAAGAGTGGAAAAACGAAACTAAACTTTTTCCACCCATCCATGTCCCCATCGTTTTGCTAGTGTGGACGCACAGAGACAGCAGTGGCGTTACACTACGAAATCGTTTAAAATCGCCCAATAGCCGAAGCGAACGAGCGCAACAAAAAGGAAAGAAAAACACTTGGTGAAAAACCAACGACCAAAAAAAATGAAAGGAAGCAAAATAACATTAAAATATAATGCAACATTCAACAACCAACGAAACTCCTGCCCAAAACTGTGTTCGTCCCGTTTCTCCCTTTCCGTCCCGTTTCATCAACCCCTCCACAGGCCACCAGGCTCTAGGCGCCTTTCATTAAATATTTATGTTTAATTTTACATCCACGGGCGATAATAACAACAATAAAGGCACATAAAAGCAAACTCAGCCAAAATATAACTAGCCGGCCGGATTTTACACCCTCCAGCCCACCAATAAGCTGCCGGTGTGCCACGAAGATGGCCCACTCCCAGCATGCGCGTTCACTTTTATCATCCGCTTATTTGTTGACCTGGCGAGTCTGGCAGAGGAAACAACTTTTTTGCCAAACGTGTGCAACACACGACGGTGGCGGACGCTCGTTCCGGGCACGTTCCGCTTGACGGGTTTCCCGTGGACCTAACACACGCCGGCACTTTTCCACAGTCCGCCCGAAATGGGGTTGTGATATTTATTTTGCAAATTCTTTTTTATTTCCATTTTCACTCGGGCCAACAGCCTGCCCGTTTTCCCGGCTCGGGATGGGAATGATGCTTAGGAGTGGTCAATGACACTAGGATTTTTTTGGGAAGCGAGACATTTCGTTTGTCCATGTGCTCGAATGAAACGAGCAAGATGTGGTAATTGATTAATTTATACAGAAAATAATAAAATATAAGAGGATGATTTAATATAATTAATATGAAATAAGGTGTTGTTGACAAATCTGTTTGTTTTTGCTTTTTGGGTTAAAGTGACCAAATTTGAAAGAGGCAAGGTAGGGTTTAATGTGCTGCTTTTACCAATTTTTGCTCAAAGAACAACAATGAACCTAACCGCTATCGACAATGTCACCTCTTAATCAACTTCTTAATTAATAAGTTTTGGTGGTTTTTTTTTACGGAGTTCCAAGCCTCATAGGCCCGAATGGGCATCGATTCTATTCAGAAAACTAATTTCCGTACACTTTCTACTACATTTTCACATCTTTTAGGCAGATTGTGGATTCCTTCATAAAAAAAGAAATCCGGTATGGACGCATCCATGTTTCGGTCCAATTGTTCAGTTCGGCGCAATTATGGAAGTGCTGCTTGGTGAAGCCATGCTCTATCGACCGGTGCAGATGGTAGTCGCAGGGCGCAATATCTGGGCTATATGGCGGGTGAGGTAAAACATCCCATTTAAGTGTCTGCAGGTATGTGCGGACAGGTGCTGCGACATGTGGCCAAGCGTTGTCGTGCAGCAGAATTACTTTGTCATGCCTGGTCGCGTACTGGGGCCTTTTGTCCTTCAATGTGCGACTAAAAACGCTTAGGTTGTCGTCGTTAAACGTCATCCGTGATGGTTTCGTTTGGTTCCAGCACTTCGTGGTACACCACAACCAGCTGGTCCCACCAAATGCACGAAATGAGCGTTCTTCGTTTTCCATACTAAAATTGCCACTTTAAGCAACCGTTGAAACCACCTCTGGCACGTTCTTTCCGATAAACCGTGATCGCCACGGTATTCCCTAAGTAATGAAGGAGAATTCCCTACAAAAACACTTTTTCTGGACCGAATGTATTCATTTTGCAACCACGGGGAAAATACTTTGTTTACTAATTGATGAAATGGCAGCTAGGGACAAACAAACCCTGAAGAGAACACTTCAAAATAACAGTGTTGCCAGATTTTACTAAAGTAAAATTTTTAAGTAAACGACGCATATATCAAAACCGTCAAAACTTATTTATAGACCTGGTAGAATCTTGACAACTCTAATGCTTCAACGCTTTCAGCTGATTTCCATCATTCACGTATCACGGAAGTCAGCCGCCTTTTTCTTTACTGTGCCCGTTTGATCGAGCTGTCTCAGGACAATTAAATTCCAAATGATTCGAGTAATATGCTAGATCTGATTTTCGTATGTGAAGCGATCCTGCGCTTCTTCACCCCACCGGTGATATCTTTTCTGTCTTGGCCTAACGACCTCTTCGGTCATGCCTGCCATTTTTGACTTACTAGACTTATTGTTACCGCATAGTTGGACTTATATGCTACCCGTAGCTGAATAGTCAGTCCTCATTATGGGGGAACGGTCTAGTTGAGACTTTAATCTCGGTCCTGCCGTGTGAAGACCGGCGCTGCTGTCACATCTACCACCAGGGCCGCCCGGTGATATCAGAATCGAGAATTAAACCGATGATATCAGCCTTCTCGAATGTTGCCGTCCACCTTTCGCCACATAGCTGGAGTGCGAGTTGGAGAATGTTCTCAGTGTTTTACTACATCACCTCATGACTCCGGCATACCGGCATTATATTCACACTTTCTGGGTGTTTCTGCTTGGTCGTTCCTTGAGGACAATTCTAATGTTAGTGCTACACTGTAAAAATTTAATGGCTTTTATATATCTGTTGTTTTATAAAACCACCATATTACCCACCATAGTCTGATATTCATTTACGCCATTTAAAACGTAACAAATCGACATGGTACAGCTTCTAACACTCCAAACTGCGGATCGTTGCTGCGCCTAATATGTGCAGGTGATTCCGTTTCCTTATCAGTCCTAAAAGGTTCTTGTTGTGGTCCAACCTTCCTTACGCACTGATAGCCACTCAGCTATGACAAGCAACGGTCATAGTGTGATGTGTGCGTGTAGGCAGAGTGCGTGAGTGACCGAGGGCGCTGACCGCAGGATCGGGTCAGCGCAGAACAGTTAATAGAGTAGAGTCGGAATTGAGCAAAGCCAAGCGAAGCGTGCGTTCGAAATAGCGGGTGATATTTTAATGTAAAAATGTAAAATATATGTAACAAACAAAAGACAATCGTTTGTGTCCTTAGTGAACTAACAGGACATAACAGTTCTGAAAATATGTAAAATCTAAACGTAATAATAACTCGCTGTCGGTAGGCATGGAAGGCGAGTGCAATTTATTTGCTGATCGTTTCAAGAGTTGTTTAACCTAAAGGCTTGAAGCTTCGCACTAGATGTAGTTTTGAATAATGTACTCTGTGACGCCATTGATATCCATTTGCGGAACAATATCGTTTCTAAAAACGCCGTGTAGTAAGTGAAGACTTCTAACTGTGCATTCCAATGTCTCCAATTTTTGAACCAATGTACT
>KZ062148.1:191219-208342 GCA_002091835.1 Anopheles maculatus | reverse complement strand
GAAATAGAAACGAGTTCGAACATCCCCATATACAAACGACAATATAGATTCCCTGCAGCATTGAACAAAATAATGGATGAACAAATTGAAGAAATGCTTAGGCAAAATATTATAAGACCTAGCAAAAGTGCTTGGAATGCACCCGTTATGTGTATACCTAAAAAGGCAAACGGGGATGAAGAAAAAAAATTTAGAATTGTTGTTGATTTTAGGGCATTAAATGAAATTACAAAACCTTTCATTTATCCCATACCGAGAATAGATGACATTATGGATAGCATAGGCAATAGCAAATATTTTTCAACTATTGATCTTAAATCAGGTTTTTTTCAAATACCAATCAATCCTAGAGATGCTTCCAAGACCGCATTTTCGACACTAAAAGGACACTATGAATTCACTAGAATGCCCATGGGCCTGAAAAATAGTCCTTCTACTTTTCAGAAGTTAATGAACACGGTCATCTACACGATTCAACCGGTTAAAGCCTTGGTGTATCTAGATGATATTGTTGTGTTTGGGGAAACGATAGAAGATCATAACTTGAATTTGATCAAAGTATTGGAGGGGCTAAGGCAACATAACCTTAAAATAGAGCCATCAAAATGTAAGCTTTTGCATAAAGAAATTAATTATCTAGGCCATACAATTAATGATGAAGGTATCAAGCCCACAAAAGCAAATGTAGAAGCTATCGCAAACATGCAAAGACCGCAGACACTGAAAGAACTACGATCTTTTCTAGGGGCGATAAATTTTTATGGTAAATTTATCCGCAATGTATCAGACGTTCGTAAACCGTTGCACGAGCTTCTGAAAAAAGATGCAAATTTTATTTGGAGCGAAAAATGCGATACAGCCTTTGAAAAATTAAAACAATTTTTAATTTCAGAGCCCTTATTAGTAAGGCCAAATCACGAAGACACTTTTGTAATCACCACAGATGCTAGCGATTATGCGCTTGGGGCTGTTTTATCAAATGAAAAAACCTTGGATAAACCAATCGCCTTCGCAAGTAGAACCTTAGTTGGAGCAGAAAATCGATATCATCCAATCGAAAAAGAGCTATTAGCAATTGTTTGGGCAGTGGAATATTTCAAGCATTACATTTACGGACAAAAAGTGATCATATATACAGATCATAGACCCCTAGTCTCCATTTGGCGCCTTAAAGAGAATTCTCCCATTTTAAAAAGATTGAGACTCAGACTACAAGGACTAGAATGCGAAATCAGGTATAAAAAAGGAAAAGAAAATTTGGTCGCTGATTTTTTGTCAAGGCTCCCTGGGGTAAAATGTAGAGATATAGAGGAAATAGATAAAACTAACAATACAGTAGCAGTCATTACACGGCAACAATGGAAAAGTTTGAATAGTGAAAAGAGTCAGCAAAACACTACTACGGTCAAAAATGTTGTCGATGAAAAACAGGAAGACCATTGGGAAGAATTGATGAAAATGGATGTAGAAAAGGACACAAGCGAACAAGAAACACGAAGGAAGGAACGTTTGAATAACATGAAACAAATAGACAAAACAAAATTAAAAAATTACGCACCCGATTCCGATAGGATAGAAATAGAGAGAAATGAAATCGAAACAGTTTTGAAAGAGTTTCACGATGCTCCTTTGGGAGGCCATGTGGGAGTGCGAAGGATGAAAAGAAGAGTGAAAGAAATGTTTTTCTGGAAAGATATGGACAGGGATATACAAAGATATGTTACAGGGTGCAAGTTATGCCAATTAAACAAAATAGGTAAATACAACAAAATTCCCATGAAAATCACAACCACTTCAACACACCCCTTTGAAAAAGTATTCATGGATATAGTAGTACTTCCTGAATCAGAAAAAGGCAACAGATATGGGCTAGTTATACAAGACGATCTCACAAGATACCTCATAGTTATACCCATGGAAAATCAGGAAACAACAACCGTTGCCAAAGCATTCGTCGAGGGAGTTATTTGTATAGTAGGTACACCAACAGAACTTGTGACGGACCAAGGGACTAATTTTATGAGTAAAATAATGAAGGAGACTTGTAAATTTTTAAAAATCAAAAAGATTAATACGTCCGCATATCACCCACAAGCTAATCTAGTCGAACGTGCCAATAGAGAGTTAAAAATTTACCTTAGACAGTATGTAGGTAAAAATTATCGTACATGGGATAGCCACATACCATAC
Source organism: Anopheles maculatus (assembly GCA_002091835.1). Taxonomy (NCBI): domain Eukaryota; kingdom Metazoa; phylum Arthropoda; class Insecta; order Diptera; family Culicidae; genus Anopheles; species Anopheles maculatus. The sequence goes on along the minus strand of KZ062148.1, from coordinate 206,152 downwards.
TTTGCGTTCGAATATAACACCACTATTAATTCATCCACGGGATTCACACCTTATGAACTAGTATTTGGGAGAAGGGCACGATTACCAACATCAATTTTCAAAGAAGGCAATAGAAAGCGCTGTTATAATGAATTTACTGAAGAGCTAAGAGCCAAATTAATTGACGTACATTCAATGGCTAGAAGAAATCTACTAAAAACAAAAGAAAAGAGGAAACAACAGTATGATCAGAACACAAACGAATGGCAGCCAATGTGGGGCGAGATGGTTCTAGTAAGAAATAATCCAACAGGTGTAGGGCAAAAGCTACAAAGTATTTGGAGAGGACCATACGAAGTGGTAGACATACCGAGCGAACAAACGAGTGTCATAAAAAATGGTAACAAGCTCGAAAAAGTCCACAATAACAGACTAAATCGTGCAAGAAACCAATTTAAAATCTTTGTTTTTTGATACAAAATTGAGCCTAAAATTGAGTTTGTAGTAAACCGTAGTGATTTAGCCATTTTCAGTTACATGTTACATGTTTTAATACAATCAATGTTGACCCTTGTCCTTATTGTGAGTGCGCTGTAAAATATGCTGCTTTTGGACCTTCTGCTTCCCTTACCACGGACAACCCTTACCCGACTGGACGATCGTGCGTGTGTGTGTTTTTTCATAATTCCATTGGTAAAACATTGTTTATAGTGTGTCCGTTTTTTTATTTTTCTTGTCATGATCCCAACGAATCTTGGAAGCAACATATTTTGCTTTCTGCTTGCAAAAAAGCGCGCTCCCTACTTCAAAACTGCCCAATTATTGCTTATTGAAATTGAACGTATGTTAGTGTTGTGTTCTGAAGCTACTGACCTGGCTCGAGCGCTCGAGCTCTCACTAAAGGAAGCTAGTGTCCCTAGCTCACACGAGCTACTGGAGTGGAGTCACGATAATAGAATTGCTTGAACCAATCAATTGCATCCCGAGTAATCAAATTTTAAGCATTTACTTATCAAATTAGATAATTCTGTCCGCGATAGCATTTTCGGCATGTTGAGAATGCTACCTGTCACTCTAAACGTTTCTAGTATTTCTCTATTTCGTTCAATGGGTTATTTTGCTGTCAGTCAGGTAATAGGTCAAGATTGAAGCTAATTGGTTCGATTTTTTATGATTAAATCAAGATTTCTTTTGTAAATAAATGAATAGTTGTAATTTTCAAATGAGTTAAATTAGAGGTCGAACCAAAAATCAAACATCTCCTTTGTCTTTAGGACTAATTACAATCTCAAGACAGCAGCTATGTTTGGCTTCCTAAGACTTTGCTCAAGGTCATGCCGCGTGACAGACTGAGCCTATATTTAATGAATACAGCATTACTATGATATAATTTTCAATTAAAAGTTACAAAGAAACGAACTTTCCGATAGTTCCTTTCGAAGGGAGACACTATCCGCTCACATTCTGGTAGCTCATGCGGGCTAGCGAACTCTCGAGCTTGCTCTCATAAGCTTTACGACACACCACTAAACATATGTAACGACGCTAGTCCTACAAAAGTAAAGAACAAAAAAACCAACCACAAAATCCGTTTTACCTACTACTGCTGCTGTTTTTCCAGGGTGACACATCGGGCGATTACAAGCGTGCTCTGTTGGCAATTTCCGGCTACCGGTGAACGTTTTACTGTTCTATTATTGCGTTGTATAAGCCAACAAACACCACCTCAATGTTAAATATATACATATGCGATGTTTCGACGAAGATAGGGATTATATTCTATGCAGCCAACAGCCTCACAAACACACATCGATTCTAATGATGATGATCTTGATTGTTGCTTTAAAAAAAAGAAGGAAAAAGCAAATAATAACGCACCCTATTACCAACTACACAGACAGCCCTCAGCTCAGTGCCACCAAGAAAGGTTTTAATCTAATTTTTAGTAATTGTTGAACTACGTACGCATCACAAGATGACGGTCGCCACAAACAAGCGACACGCACAATCTCATACACCTATAGCATCATATTTTAAACGATACATGTAGAATTCTTCTTTATCTGTCTCTCTCTTTGCGTGTGTGAAGTTTTCATCTAATGGAACTCGCACTGTCTCATCATAGAACCACCGTAAATTCCATTACACAGAGCTATCGTTTATCTTACTACTACGAAACGCTTCCTTGATACTCTTACTATTACTACTATACACATCGGTTCTTTCTTTTCAAAATTATACCCATTGTGCCTTGACGAAAGGAAAAGTTGCCAATTGTGTACACTGGCTGCGTTTAAAAGCACGAGTACTTCTCTAGTACAGCCAAAACAAGAGTAGTTTTCTTTTAATTTTCCTTGTTTTCTTTTCTGCTGCCGCATAATTATACTATTTTCTGTTTGTAGTAAAGTAAGTAGGTGTCTGTGTGTGTGTTTGTTATGCAGAAACCATATTTTCATTCACCGTGTTTTAGCGTTCTTTACTGGTTTCAATAAATCAAACTGTAAACCGAAAGTATCATTTCTATCAAACTTTCTTTTGATAATTACTGCATTCCAGGGTGGTACCGCGGGGTTAACGTGACTTTTTATTTCGCTTTCTTTCCTTTTTTATGTGTTATTAATAAAACAAAATCACCAGTCGTTTGTTTACGGTAGTAGCATCATGTAGTAGGATTTTTATTGTTGCTCAATGTGCCCTATAATATTCCATCAGAATATCCATCAGGGCAACATACTTTCCGCAGCGAATGTGTTCAATCTAACAATCTAACGAACTTCGCTTCGCACAATTCGTGTGCCAAACACTATGCAGACGACACTGAACAGTTCCTGCAGTCAACTCATGCAAAGGACACGCGTCATGTTGCGTGGTCCGCGCCACGCCGGATGTTCCAGTGGGTATTTGTACGATCAGTTTGACTCGATAGGCAGCATGTCCGATTCGTCCGATGAACAGGAGGAGCCAGAGTATGTTGAGGTACCGGTGAGTGAGTGGAACCAATTAGGAAGATTACTAGGAACTACCCAGAATTGTTGAATGAATTGTTTCGCACCGTATTATAAAAATTGTGCCAGGACAAGCACCCACCCCGTTTGCACCATTAAATGCGAAGCTAATGAACGCTATTACCTTCACTACTTCATCCAGTGCACACCGACCGTCTACCCGGCCGATCCGTTCGATGCCAACGAAGATGCGGGCACGCTCCGTACCGCCATGAAGGGTTTCGGTACGGACGAGAAGGCCATCATCGAGGTGCTGGCACGCCGCGGCATCGTTCAGCGGCTGGAGATCGCCCAAGCGTTCAAGACCTCGTTCGGTAAGGATCTGATCAGCGATCTGAAGTCGGAGCTGGGCGGCAAGTTTGAGGATGTGATTCTGGCGCTCATGACCCCGTTGCCGCAGTTCTACGCCAAGGAGCTGCACGATGCCATCTCGGGCATCGGTACGGACGAGGAAGCGATCATCGAGATTCTGTGCACGCTGTCGAACTACGGTATCCGGACGATCGCCGAGTTCTACGAGCAGATGTACAACGTGTCGCTCGAGTCGGACCTGAAGGGTGACACCAGCGGTGCGTTCAAGCGGCTGTGTGTGTCGCTGGTGCAGGGTAACCGGGACGAGAACAATGTAAGTGGTTGTTTCAAAACACAAGTCGCACGAGCAAGTGTGTTCTGCAACGTCTGCTTTCGATCTGCTGTGTTTGATTTAAGGGCGTGGATGAGGGTGCAGCTGCAGCTGACGCACAGGCACTGTTCGAAGCTGGTGAGGGCCAGTGGGGCACGGACGAGTCCGTGTTCAACCAGATCCTGGTGACGCGCTCGTACCAGCAGTTGCGTGCCGTGTTTGACATCTACGAGAGTCTTGCCGGCCACACGATCGAGGATGCGATCAAGCGCGAATTCAGCGGTGCTATCGAGGAAGGCTTCAAGGCTATTGGTAAGTGGAGCCTCTGAAGTGTGAAAAGAGACGCGGCAATTCAGTGATAATAATGACCGTTTTCCCCCCACCTTATCCTGTACAGTGCGTTGCGTTCGCTCGAAGGTTCAGTACTTTGCCAAGCGTTTGCACAACTCGATGGCCGGTCTCGGCACGAACGATAAGACGCTGATCCGCATCATCGTAAGCCGCTCGGAGATCGATCTCGGCGATATCAAGGAAGCGTTCCAGGAGATGTACGGCAAGTCGCTCGAATCGTGGATCAAGGTACGTGTAATGGCGTGGTTATTTGATCTCTGGCCTCCTTAGCATATCTAACACGCCTCTTGCCACATCAAACTCGAGAACAAACTAACAATCCTCTACTTTGTGTCGCTTACCTATCCACCATCATCATATGCCAAACTCATCACACACCCATCTCATCATTTTGTGACATCGTTGACCACGAGCTACGAAACATGGCTAAATTACGCCATCAGCTTCGAGTTGCACACACTTGCACCATCTCTCTCTCTTTCTGCGATACGATGGAGATGTGTAGATAACAGCTCATGTAATGATAACGTGACATAACAATCAAAACACAAACAAACCCTCTTTCCAACAAGCACGCGTGATATAAATTCCTATCTCCTTCGCCCTATTCTTGTTCTACCAACGAGTATTTTCGTATTTCCGCGCAATCATCAGCAACAAGTCTAGGAACGCTGTAGAGAACTTTCGTGCAAGAAACCAATTTAAAATCTTTGTTTTTTGATACAAAATTGAGCCTAAAATTGAGTTTGTAGTAAACCGTAGTGATTTAGCCATTTTCAGTTACATGTTACATGTTTTAATACAATCAATGTTGACCCTTGTCCTTATTGTGAGTGCGCTGTAAAATATGCTGCTTTTGGACCTTCTGCTTCCCTTACCACGGACAACCCTTACCCGACTGGACGATCGTGCGTGTGTGTGTTTTTTCATAATTCCATTGGTAAAACATTGTTTATAGTGTGTCCGTTTTTTTATTTTTCTTGTCATGATCCCAACGAATCTTGGAAGCAACATATTTTGCTTTCTGCTTGCAAAAAAGCGCGCTCCCTACTTCAAAACTGCCCAATTATTGCTTATTGAAATTGAACGTATGTTAGTGTTGTGTTCTGAAGCTACTGACCTGGCTCGAGCGCTCGAGCTCTCACTAAAGGAAGCTAGTGTCCCTAGCTCACACGAGCTACTGGAGTGGAGTCACGATAATAGAATTGCTTGAACCAATCAATTGCATCCCGAGTAATCAAATTTTAAGCATTTACTTATCAAATTAGATAATTCTGTCCGCGATAGCATTTTCGGCATGTTGAGAATGCTACCTGTCACTCTAAACGTTTCTAGTATTTCTCTATTTCGTTCAATGGGTTATTTTGCTGTCAGTCAGGTAATAGGTCAAGATTGAAGCTAATTGGTTCGATTTTTTATGATTAAATCAAGATTTCTTTTGTAAATAAATGAATAGTTGTAATTTTCAAATGAGTTAAATTAGAGGTCGAACCAAAAATCAAACATCTCCTTTGTCTTTAGGACTAATTACAATCTCAAGACAGCAGCTATGTTTGGCTTCCTAAGACTTTGCTCAAGGTCATGCCGCGTGACAGACTGAGCCTATATTTAATGAATACAGCATTACTATGATATAATTTTCAATTAAAAGTTACAAAGAAACGAACTTTCCGATAGTTCCTTTCGAAGGGAGACACTATCCGCCCACATTCTGGTAGCTCATGCGGGCTAGCGAACTCTCGAGCTTGCTCTCATAAGCTTTACGACACACCACTAAACATATGTAACGACCACAAAATCCGTTTTACCTACTACTGCTGCTGTTTTTCCAGGGTGACACATCGGGCGATTACAAGCGTGCTCTGTTGGCAATTTCCGGCTACCGGTGAACGTTTTACTGTTCTATTATTGCGTTGTATAAGCCAACAAACACCACCTCAATGTTAAATATATACATATGCGATGTTTCGACGAAGATAGGGATTATATTCTATGCAGCCAACAGCCTCACAAACACACATCGATTCTAATGATGATGATCTTGATTGTTGCTTTAAAAAAAAGAAGGAAAAAGCAAATAATAACGCACCCTATTACCAACTACACAGACAGCCCTCAGCTCAGTGCCACCAAGAAAGGTTTTAATCTAATTTTTAGTAATTGTTGAACTACGTACGCATCACAAGATGACGGTCGCCAAAAACAAGCGACACGCACAATCTCATACACCTATAGCATCATATTTTAAACGATACATGTAGAATTCTTCTTTATCTGTCTCTCTCTTTGCGTGTGTGAAGTTTTCATCTAATGGAACTCGCACTGTCTCATCATAGAACCACCGTAAATTCCATTACACAGAGCTATCGTTTATCTTACTACTACGAAACGCTTCCTTGATACTCTTACTATTACTACTATACACATCGGTTCTTTCTTTTCAAAATTATACCCATTGTGCCTTGACGAAAGGAAAAGTTGCCAATTGTGTACACTGGCTGCGTTTTAAAGCACGAGTACTTCTCTAGTACAGCCAAAACAAGAGTAGTTTTCTTTTAATTTTCCTTGTTTTCTTTTCTGCTGCCGCATAATTATACTATTTTCTGTTTGTAGTAAAGTAAGTAGGTGTCTGTGTGTGTGTTTGTTATGCAGAAACCATATTTTCATTCACCGTGTTGTAGCGTTCTTTACTGGTTTCAATAAATCAAACTGTAAACCGAAAGTATCATTTCTATCAAACTTTCTTTTGATAATTACTGCATTCCAGGGTGGTACCGCGGGGTTAACGTGACTTTTTATTTCGCTTTCTTTCCTTTTTTATGTGTTATTAATAAAACAAAATCACCAGTCGTTTGTTTACGGTAGTAGCAAAATAGCACAGCATGTCGAAACATTTTTGTTTTGTTTTTCGATTACTAATATAAGCTCAATGCAAAAGCTTGTTTTTAACGTACAAAAAAAATGCCTTAACGTACCAACACTTAACACATAACCCAAAAAAAAGCATTTTATTGAGTGTGTTTGTGTGTTTTTTTTCTCTCTTTCTCTCTCTCTCTCATCCCGTTTTTTTTTATTATATCCCCATTTTGTGTATGTCTCCGCCCAACTACCACCACAACACATCAGGAGGATCTTGGAGGCGATAATGCTAATTTGCTGTACCACTTGGCCGCTTACTAAAACCCAAGCATTCCCCAACGCAAAAGCCTTAATAAAGCTCGGGGGGTTGTGCCCGCATTTTTATCATCATTGTGGCATGGTGCTGTGCGTGTGTGTGATCTTCATAGGTGTGAAGATGATCGCCACCATCAGCCTTCTTATCAGATAAGCAAGCGCCGCGCTCCATTCCAACAAAACTGTGTGTGCGTGTGTGTGTGTGTGTGTATTTAAAAGCTTAAAAGTTCAATCACGGTCACGTGTCACGGGTGGGATTACTATCACGGTATTACGGTATATTGTATTGCACACCACACGCCACCACGACCACTTAGTGCCCGCCCTTCCTTTGCAGTGCCTGTTGTGCCTTAGATGTTTAAAAACAAAGTATTCGAAATTTGGCCGCATTTTCTCATGTTCTGTGTGTTGGTGTTTTCGGTCCAAAAACAACAACAATCCATCTCTCTTTCGCAGGAGGATGTCGGTGGGGACCTTGGCGATCTTCTGGCAACGTTGGCCTCGTTCTAAAAGATACCGCACACACACACACACACACAGACACACACCAGATATACGATAAGCTAGTAAGCAGCACAAATTATGCATTTGAACGAAAAAGGAAGTGCCGTCTCTTCGCGCAGCCAACGCAAATGGAAATTTTGCACAGCCAGAGAGCAATTTTTACATTTTTTTAACGTAACATCATTCGTTTAGCAAGCGAACAAAAACAAGTGTTATTATTTTATACCTTTTGAAGTGGTTTATGTTGTTTTCTTCATTGTGATGTTAAAGCAATTCACCCGTATTGGATAAATATACTCTCATTGTGTTGTAAACCAAAGTATATTATGTCTTCCTTTTGTGTATGATGTTTAAAGTAAAGTGTGTGCTTCACAAAGCCATATATATATAGGACAATGTATTAATCGTTAACATGGAGATATTTAGTTTAACAAAAAACGTAACCAAACAACGTTCGACATCCCTTAACGTGACCCGATTTGTTCTCAACATATCCCCTATCTATCTCTCTCTCTCTCCCTCCTTTAGGATGATATTGGAAGTGATCTTGGCAATTTGCTTGCTGAAATTGCCACTTATTAAATCGGTCCCACCTACACCACCACCGCCAACCCTTCCCAGCAGCGTACTGTTCCGGTGCACTAACCGTTTGGCGTTTTTATTTCCTTTTAAAATTAAACACAAGCTTCACTAATCTTAAGGCAAAGGTGAAGAAGCACTACTTAAAATTGCATTTCTTGCACGCGTGTTTGTTGCGTACCATATGTGAAAAGCGTTAATACTCGTTGGTTTTAATAGAAACATAATTTATGTAAAATCCTCCCTGCTACTGCGTGACTTCCACTACCATGCCATCCATAATGTTCACCTTTTAATGCCATCGTAGACCGGAAACTTGTATCACAATTGTTGTTGCTTACCCTGGCGTGCTGCCCATCGTTGTTGATTGTTGATCGAACTCCTCTCTCTCTCTCTCTTCTGCCTCCTTTCAGGGCGATCTGAGCGGTGACTATCGCGATGTGCTCGTCACACTTTCTTCTTATTGAGCGTCGGAATGGCGTCGTTCACATTTTGTCACACACTCACCTTAATAAATGTTTCCCACACGACATAGCTGCGTTTTTACCGGACTTCCCGCTTGCTGGTAACGCCCCTTATGCCGGCCGTTTCGATACGGAACGGAACAGTAATGCATGGCAGAAAGTGACCCTTTGCTATCGAGGCCACATACGCCGGCTGATGATGGGATTGGGAATCGTATGCGCTTTCATCCCGTCCCAGCAATATTCGTTGATTTATCTTGTGCGTGTGACCACCGCCGAGTGCGGGCACTATCTGTGGGGTGGTGGTTTCTGTTCCTTCGCACGGGTCAGGATCCGAAATACGCGTAGTTACATCGTTCGTTACAATTACCTTCCGGGGTTTTTGGGGCAGGTGGAAAGAAAAGGATTATCGTTTGAGTAGAGAACAGGTAAATAATTTCTAATGAATGCACTTTCACTTACCACACAACCGAACCTATGGGCAATTTTGTGCAGTGGGGTAAGTATTTCGTGCAGACGTCTCATACGCTTCAACGAGCGTGTTATCGTGTTTCGTACGAGAAACGAAAGCGAATCAAGTATGATCAGTTTAATCTGCAAGAAAGAATCGTGTGAGAATTCGCACACATATTACTTTACCGAACGTACGCACCCGCTCACCATCGTAAAGTCTGTTCTGCAGCACAGCTATTGCCTCGAGAATTTCAGTACAGTTCGTAACGTGAGAATAGAGGATACCGTCTAGGGCGGTTGCTTCCGAAAATCCGGCCAGAATTTCGTCCGGATTTAGTTTGTGCAGTAGCGCAATGTTCGTGCAATGGGTGTGGCATGCTTTGGCCATTTCTGTTAAATAGAACCAAACTTATTTACACGTTACTTAGTGCGTTGCGCAATCTTTTCGCTACCTTGCACTCGCTTCGGACAAAATCCATAGTTTGTATCCAAATAAACGGCCCGCCCTTGTAAACCACCGAGCCGCCGAGGTATCTGAACGTTTACTGAAAGCTGTAAGCTGACAAAAAGATAATCCATTTATTACAAAATCGTACACACATGGACAGGGTTCCAGGGCTTACCACAGTTGTGTTTTACCACTGCCTGGTGGACCGCACAGTTCGGTAATCATCCCTTCGGAAATGCCACTACCGAGCGCAAGATCTAAGTCTTTGCAGAACGTCACAAGACCGGTCCGGGTTTCCTCTACCTTCCACATATCTAGGGCTGATGTTTTTGTTTTCTTCATTGTGATGTTAAAGCAATTCACCCGTATTGGATAAATATACTCTCATTGTGTTGTAAACCAAAGTATATTATGTCTTCCTTTTGTGTATGATGTTTAAAGTAAAGTGTGTGCTTCACAAAGCCATATATATATAGGACAATGTATTAATCGTTAACATGGAGATATTTAGTTTAACAAAAAACGTAACCAAACAACGTTCGACATCCCTTAACGTGACCCGATTTGTTCTCAACATATCCCCTATCTATCTCTCTCTCTCTCCCTCCTTTAGGATGATATTGGAAGTGATCTTGGCAATTTGCTTGCTGAAATTGCCACTTATTAAATCGGTCCCACCAACACCACCACCGCCAACCCTTCCCAGCAGCGTACTGTTCCGGTGCACTAACCGTTTGGCGTTGTTATTTCCTTTTAAAATTAAACACAAGCTTCACTAATCTTAAGGCAAAGGTGAAGAAGCACTACTTAAAATTGCATTTCTTGCACGCGTGTTTGTTGCGTACCATATGTGAAAAGCGTTAATACTCGTTGGTTTTAATAGAAACATAATTTATGTAAAATCCTCCCTGCTACTGCGTGACTTCCACTACCATGCCATCCATAATGTTCACCTTTTAATGCCATCGTAGACCGGAAACTTGTATCACAATTGTTGTTGCTTACCCTGGCGTGCTGCCTATCGTTGTTGATTGTTGATCGAACTCCTCTCTCTCTCTTCTGCCTCCTTTCAGGGCGATCTGAGCGGTGACTATCGCGATGTGCTCGTCACACTTTCTTCTTATTGAGCGTCGGAATGGCGTCGTTCACATTTTGTCACACACTCACCTTAATAAATGTTTCCCACACGACATAGCTGCGTTTTTACCGGACTTCCCGCTTGCTGGTAACGCCCCTTATGCCGGCCGTTTCGATACGGAACGGAACAGTAATGCATGGCAGAAAGTGACCCTTTGCTATCGAGGCCACATACGCCGGCTGATGATGGGATTGGGAATCGTATGCGCTTTCATCCCGTCCGAGCAATATTCGTTGATTTATCTTGTGCGTGTGACCACCGCCGAGTGCGGGCACTATCTGTGGGGTGGTGGTTTCTGTTCCTTCGCACGGGTCAGGATCCGAAATACGCGTAGTTACATCGTTCGTTACAATTACCTTCCGGGGTTTTTGGGGCAGGTGGAAAGAAAAGGATTATCGTTTGAGTAGAGAACAGGTAAATAATTTCTAATGAATGCACTTTCACTTACCACACAACCGAACCTATGGGCAATTTTGTGCAGTGGGGTAAGTATTTCGTGCAGACGTCTCATACGCTTCAACGAGCGTGTTATCGTGTTTCGTACGAGAAACGAAAGCGAATCAAGTATGATCAGTTTAATCTGCAAGAAAGAATCGTGTGAGAATTCGTACACATATTACATTACCGAACGTACGCACCCGCTCACCATCGTAAAGTCTGTTCTGCAGCACAGCTATTGCCTCGAGAATTTCAGTACAGTTCGTAACGTGAGAATAGAGGATACCGTCTAGGGCGGTTGCTTCCGAAAATCCGGCCAGAATTTCGTCCGGATTTAGTTTGTGCAGTAGCGCAATGTTCGTGCAATGGGTGTGGCATGCTTTGGCCATTTCTGTTAAATAGAACCAAACTTATTTACACGTTACTTAGTGCGTTGCGCAATCTTTTCGCTACCTTGCACTCGCTTCGGACAAAATCCATAGTTTGTATCCAAATAAACGGCCCGCCCTTGTAAACCACCGAGCCGCCGAGGTATCTGAACGTTTACTGAAAGCTGTAAGCTGACAAAAAGATAATCCATTTATTACAAAATCGTACACACATGGACAGGGTTCCAGGGCTTACCACAGTTGTGTTTTACCACTGCCTGGTGGACCGCACAGTTCGGTAATCATCCCTTCGGAAATGCCACTACCGAGCGCAAGATCTAAGTCTTTGCAGAACGTCACAAGACCGGTCCGGGTTTCCTCTACCTTCCACATATCTAGGGCTGATGTTTTAAACGTTCGCTGGCAATAGTAATGCGAGGATGGGCGTGTTAGTCTATCCTTGATAAAGTGCAATTATGGGTCTTAAAATCTTACCATTTTGTGGCACGGCAGCGTATGCGACAGCAGCGCTAGTCTTTCATCGATTCAGCAACTATTTGGTACACATACATCACATCACATTTGTAAGCACCAATTCACCAGTTTTTAAGTGAAATCGGTGTATTAACATTTAAAATCACGCTAGAAAACATTTCTTAGCAGTTCTGTGCACGACGGGGCGATGCGCGCGTTTTCAACGTATTGTTTGCAAAACAAAAATGTCAAACAGACAGTAAACTGGCAGAGCTGTCATCCGATTAAGCTCACTATAGACGATGCAAATTTGTCCGTTTGCTCTACACTACGGTACACATTTAATTATTCGCTTCAATTCAAGCACAGTTTAAATAATTCAATGTTACTAAAAGTACGCAAAAGCTTTCCTTTAAGTTTTTAGTTAGAAAATTCATGTTTATTTAGTTTTGCACAACATTCCCTTACAAAATATGTTATCGTTAGTGGCGCCCAGCAAACAAACATGCTGCCGCCTGATCGGAGGTAAAATCATGGTTCACTCGTAGTAAAACGTGACGGTGGCAGTGGTCAAACAGGTAAACTCTCTATCTCTTCTCACAACATGGGGGGGCGATGGTGGTGGCAAGAAACTTATATGAAATCATTTCAAAATTCAGACCAAACAACACAAACAAAAATGGTTTAAACGCCCACTTCCCTTAAACGCTAAGATATTACACAAAGCCGCAAACATTGCATAGGAATTAAGGTAAAATTAAAGTACGATTTTGTACTTTTTCGTAGCCATACCATCCGCATATGAGAGAGGGTCACGCTAACATCTCTTCTAGCACTTTAAATTACTACTCATAGTAAAATTTTGTTACAAACGTGAATGGATGACAAATTTAGATAAGGAAATTATGATAAAGTAATTTTAAAAAAAACAGAACGTCGTTTGTTCAATTGTTGCTGTTGGGTTCACTTTACGCATTGTACGTAGAATCGTAGTCATCCTCTACGGCAGAAGGATTAGCCGTTGTTGTGGTGGTGGTGGTCGTCCCACGATTGCTGCCCCTATCGGCTAGTGCATTCGAATCGAACCGCTCGTAAACGTTCACCTTCCCTCCAACACGTCCGGCCGGGTAGTCGGTGTGAAAGAAGGATGCCGTCTCCTTATAGATCGAAAGGAAATCTTTAATTTCCGGTTCCAGCACATCGAACGCTACCAGGTGTGTGGGTAGTGCGCTGATTGGATGAACGGGAAGGTTTTTGCGTATCCAGCTCATCGGATTCGCATAAAACTGATCCGCCTCGTCGAGATAGTTGGGCTGGTCGGTCAGGTTCGGTTCGCAGTGCAGGAAGCGCATGGTTACGTTCTGATGCACGTGACTGTAGTACGGTGTCGAGTGGCACGGCATTAGGAAGAAAATGTTGGCCGGATTGTTAAACTCATCGCGATAGTCTTTTGCGGTGGTAGCCAGATAAGGCATCACGTCCAGCGTGCCCCGCTGGTGTACTAATGCCGTGTAACAAGCCATCAGTCCGTTGCACGACACAATCAGCAGTGCGGTCAACCAAAGCATTTTGCTGAAAAATGTTAAGTGAACGTGTGAATTGAGCTCCCGATTTGCTTCCCCATTGTCATACTTTACCTGGAAGCTTTACGGCTCCAGCGGACAAGATAGTCGGCCGTTATGTACAAACACATCGGCAACACGGGCAGCAGAAAGCGGAACTCTTTGTGCGACAGTAACGAATACACCAGCACGGTAAAGCCCACCGCAAGCAGCAGAATGGCCCGCTCCTTGTACACTTTCCGGTAGCGTACGGTGTCGTATGAAGCGAGCAGGAACGGTACCACACAGATGCCAAGCACGGCCGGCAATCCGGCATACAGATACCAGTACCATGGATGCTCGCCGTAGAAGCTACCCACGTCCTTTAGCACATTATACTTCAGAAACTCGTAGCACGTAAAGACGACCGAGCCGTGGAAGTAGCTGTCGATGCTGACGCACAGCGCACCCGTCAACAGACCGATGAGCAGATAGCGCTTCAGCAGTAGCTCCCACGTCGGATGGGACGATTTTTTGATGTGATACAGACACAACGGTACCCACGGGATGACGGAGGTTGGACGGACAAAGAACGACAGTGCTACCGGCCACAGGAAGTGCGTACATTCGGACGCCCATGGGAAGTAGCTGAGCGCAATCATGGTCAGTGAGGTTTCGAGCGTATTGGCCAACGTGCGCGATCCTACGTAGAACCAGCACCAGGAAGAAGCGACCAAAAAGGTGGACCATTTCGTACGGTTACACCACACGTGGAAGCGATAGTCGGCGTACGCGCTCACGAGTGCCTGCAGCAGTCTGGGAGTGAGTGTTAACAATTGCACCGTATCTAGCCCGCACAGAGCGAGCAGTTTGTACAGGCCGGCAAATACAGCCGGATACACGTAACTTCTTATGCCGGCCGTCCATTCCCAGGTCATGTGGCCGTAGCTGAAAATAGAGCAAAAAACAAACAAACATGAATCGGGTTTTGGGCATTTTTAACAGTCCCCGGTTCCCGGAACACCTACCCGAAAGCGAGACGGTGGGCCACCTCGAGACTTTGCCAGTACTCATCGGGAACGAACCAGCTCGCTACGAGATATACTGACGCAACGCGTACCGCAGCGAAAATCCAAAACGTTCTGTTCCTCATTGCCTCGAACATGACGACAATGGGTGCTCGTGATGGAACCTTTCTTTCAAACGGAGACCTCCGCTAAGGGACGATTTAAAACACGCGCTCTAACTTTTCACCGCCTTCCCCCCCCTATACGAAGAATCAGGCAAACAACGCGCACGCACACTTACACCAAATCGAGTGTGTGGTGGTAGTTCACGGTCAAACTACCGGTTTACGATTGTTTGCTATTGTTTTACCGAGTGATACACGTGCTT
>KZ062148.1:85884-191179 GCA_002091835.1 Anopheles maculatus | reverse complement strand
CACACTTAATGAAAGTAGCACTATCCCCCCCCAAAAGGCATTCGTAACCGCGACCCGTCGTGCGAAGCGAAGTACGCTTACGGTAGACGCGACCCAAAAATAAACTGCTGCTCTTCTGCTGGCGATGGTTGCGTGACGTTTTGTTTTGCTTCTTCGCGTGCGATGATGACGTAACCGTTTGTACGCGAGGAAAAAGAAACCCAAATGGCGGTTGCCGATTGAAAAGTGGTGGCCGGGTTTGATTTTGAAGCCTTCAATTGTTGCTAATTTAGCTGCGTACAAGACACTTTATTTACAATATGAGATTTTCTGATAAGTAGATATTTTTTGCGTAGGATTGTAAACGTTTATCGAATTATTTCACGTTGTACTAAAAATGGTTACGAAAACATCGCCACCGAACTGAACCATCGCGTCGTAAACACAGACGGTTTGCTTGTTTCGCCTGTCAAACTTTTGACAACGGGACAAACAACAAAAAGATCCCATTCCCGCTCGGCGCAATTTATTGCTGTGGGTGCGCACATACGTTCGTCCGCGAATTGTTGTTTCTAGTGAATAAGAATGGCCGCTAATCAGTCAGTAAACATTAGTGTGGACGATGGCATTCCACTCGACTTTTTGGCCGAAATGCACGTCGCCATGGACTGTTTGCCGGTGGACGAAGAGGAAGCAAACCGTATCATAGCGGAAAAGTTACGCAGAGAGCAACAGGAACGGGTGCGTCGGTTTAACAATGCCTGGAACATACATTCGATCGACCACGAGGAGTCCCTG
The DNA here is from genome assembly GCA_002091835.1 of Anopheles maculatus. Taxonomy (NCBI): domain Eukaryota; kingdom Metazoa; phylum Arthropoda; class Insecta; order Diptera; family Culicidae; genus Anopheles; species Anopheles maculatus. Next base: position 190,402 of record KZ062148.1, on the reverse strand, counting down.
CCGACGAGGTCACGCATTGCGACCGGCAGTAGTTCCAGCGCTATAGTACCGCTGGTAGAATCCGTGCGCGATCCGCGTATCATTGCCCGTAACACACAAACGTTGCTGGCGAACGCTCTCATCCAGCGTCAAACGTACCACCCATCGATCGGGTCGAGCAATAACGAACCCTCCCCGCTGGTGGACGCCGTAATCCAGGAGAGAGCGAAGGCAAGAATGCTTTCCACGAACCAGGTGAACCTCGACGATAACGAGGAGGATGACGATGGGATAGTGTTCGAAGAGGAGCCGCGCGAAGAGGAACAACCGCGCAGGATGGAACGTTCCAGGGTACCTACACGTAGTACGGCCGCCGCCGCCGCCGCTCAGCGTGCACGCCCAGCGGAACGGTCTCATTCGCGGGGTCGTCGGACTCGGCGCCACTCGCGCAACTCGTCCCGCAGTCCAACAGCACACGGGCGGCGTAAGAGACACACACGTTCCCGCAGTCGACACCGGAGCCGTTCGTATTCCCGTTCGCGGTCCAGTTCCCCCTGCTCGGAACATTCGCACGGTACGGTGGACTCGCGCGGCCGATCCTCCCGGAAGCAACCGGTGGTAGATCAAGCGTCAATGCTGCAGATGATGGCCATGACGATGCAGATGTTTAACCAAATGAACGGGACTCAGCTCACCTTGCCGGCGGTGGGGGCTCGTATGCCGTACGCTGCTGCTGCTGCGGATCCTACTTCCGGAATGCCGTCGTGTGAGGCAGTACCACCACATTCACTGACACCAGCCGCGTTCCGCAATATGTTTGCCAACAAAGCTAGCTCAAGTCGAGCGGGAAGAGCAGAAGAAGTGGTGGATGTTTCCAGCGATATGTCTACTGCAGATTTTCTCGAGGCCGGAGAGTCTAATCGACCCAAGTACGACGTATCGACAGAGGTAAACACCTTGCACAAAAGCTTTACTACAACGCTAATCCAAATTGACTCAAACGCTCTCTCTTTTCTTTCTACACAGCTGTTCCTCGAAGGAAAAGTCAGCTTCTCCGATTTCCTTTCCATGAAGCCTTCGTCCACCCGAAGCGATCTGATTGCGCCTGTCGATCCGAAAGGTAGTAGTAGTAGTTTACTTTGGCAGCGGTAACACGCTTTTGCGCGTCCGTTCGAATGAGTGTGTTCTAATTGCGCCCCCATTATTCTCTCCAGTTTCCAAACGAATCAATCAAGCGATAGCTGTACTGGAGCAGCAGGACACGAACAAGCAATCGGCCCGCTTTCTGTACGTTCCGCCAACGTTTTACGACAGTGAGAACCGGCAGGATGATCACACCCGTTCGCCATTGATCTGGAACAATCAGAACGTTTTGTTTCAGTTCACTTCGAACGCGAAGGAAACGAAACAGTTTCAACCGTTTCGCAACGTAAACGCAAAACTGAAAGACCTTACGCTTAAGCTGGGACTGGACGAGGGTATTGTGTCGCAGCAGCTCGAAAAGGTGGTTCACGCTGCCGCTGCCAGCAAGCGTAACGCAGACAACAATCATACGGCGGCTGGGACGGATGCTTTGTCCGGTCGCGTTCACGCCATCACGGCAGTGCCTCCCAAGCCCGGTACAGGCAAGGTGCGCCATCTAATCGATCGCTCAGTACAGACGGATGGATACGCCTGTACGCAGTGTGTCGCACGGAACAAAAAAACGTTCATTTCGTCGTTCTCGCAAACAACGGCCCCGGTTCTGCGGCTGGACGCAGAGGTGCAAACCAACGGCCCGCCACTATCCGCCCCGAACGTGGTCTCGCTGGACGGTTTGAATGCACAGCAAATCGAAACGGTCGAAGCAATCGTGCGTTTCATCCGAGCCCGACAGCTGGCCGGTTCGATCGAAAGCGTACAGCACGCGCTGCGGAACGATCGTGTCGCCGGGTCCGGGATGACACCGGCCATTCAGCACAACGCACAGCGGCTCATGTCGCAGGTGAAGTCCGACTTGCAGCGTACCGACTCTTTTCCCGGGCACAGCAACCATAGCCATCATCATGGGTACTATGGCAACAACTATCAATCGATGGCACAACCGTCGCACCAACCAATACATTACTATGATGACACACCGCGGGACCATCGGTACCGGCATCCCGGGAGTGGGATCACGCGAACTGTTCGCACTACCACCACCACCATGGCCGAGCAAATTATTCCGGCATGCTACGACAGTCAACCACAGTTGTCGAAAAAAACAAAAAAGAGACTGAAATTACAGCAACAACAGCAACATCAACAACGTTGGTGAAATTATTCATCTGAACACACACACAACCCAACCATTCGCGTCGTCATTGGTGGCAACGTATTTCTTTCGCGTGCGGTGCGCGCGCAAAACTTTCAGTACTAATTTTTTTTTGCTAAGCTTATGGTAATCATTTCACAATGCACTGTAATTAACCGCTGAATTATGTATGTTCGTTTGAATTTATCTGAATAAATTTGTGTTTTTCTTTCAAGTTTTGTTGGGTCGATTTTCCTCAATGCTGGACCACTGTATGTACCGAGAGTATACGTCTGCTTAAGTACACTACTTAAAATCTCAGAGTAACATTCAGAAGCGATAAAATTCGATGAATCGCTTTCAATTCTTTTGGAAACAATAAAGCACAAATAATTTGCAAAAAAATATTAATGAACACTTTAGCTCGAGGTCGTTTTTTACAGAAATGCTACATTAAAATTTCATTTATTTATTTTTGTTTTGTTTTGGCTCTACAACCAATCGAAGGAGTCTGCCATTTCTGGACACCTTGACTTGGTTGCTTCCTTTTCTTCCGTGGATAGCTCGATAGTCAGTCGTGCCGTTACAAGCAGATGATGATCCTGCTTACCCAGTCGATGATTCCAATACCCAGTCCTACCATATGTAAAGACCGGCGGATTCTGGATTCCCGTTGGTAACGCTGGAATAAACGAACAAACAAACAAACAGTTGTTAGAATATTGTAAACATAAGTCTTAAATATTTCACAAAGAAAATATAGAAGTGTCTAATGTAGCGGTATCAGAATGAAAACTTTCCAATCATTAATGATCAGTCGGGAAAAGAAGACATAAAATAAAGAAAATTTCATCATTTAGGAGCGATGTTTCAGCTGCATTGTGTCACTGATGTGAAATAATTCTTTTCTTCGGTACCTACCGTAAAACCGATGGTGAAATGCTGTTGCCAATCTCAGCAGCCATGATATATAACCACCGACGCAAGTTCAGACGATTGCAGACAGATAGGAGGCCACGATACGATCAGTATAATCTACATCAAGCAAAAACAAAACGAACCGAATATATTTTATGCGAACAATGCATGCGGGGGGAAGACACAATTGATGAAAATATATTTTCTTCTTAAGATATCAGAAACTAGGTTGATCAATCACAGTGTCTTCAGTCGGGAAAAGAAGACATAACATTTAAATATAATTTCATCATATAGGAATGCAGTTGTGATGTGATCGTCGATTGATGATAATTACCTTTTTTCGTGTTTACATTCAGTTTCGTTCGACCATCCAATCCATTGTCTAGAAACAAAAGAAAACAAATGCGTATGTTAGTAATCGTTAAATAACAAAAATACAATCTCGTTTTTTCTGAAGTAGAAACCGTATCAGATAAAATGATAGGTTGTTTAAATCAAAGAATTTCATAAACACAGACCAAATAATGTTCATCATAAAAAAGCTTCTACGTAACGAAAAAAGTACGATTGTTACAACATTTCCCAACAAGCAATTGTTGTATCTCTTACCTCAGATGACTTTAGTACCGTGTCCTACGCCTAAGGTACATTCACAGCAACTTCTTGTCCCACACTGCGCTTTCTTCTTCCTGGGCACTAACAACCTCGTGAGGTCTTGTGGCCTGTCAGCTATTGCTAGCTTTCTGTGACTAAGTTTTACCCGTAGCTGGATAGTCAGTCCTGCGTACGGGGAGGCGATCCGCCGGGATTCGAACCCCGGTCCTGCCGTGTGAAGACCGGTGCCGCTATCGTATATACCACCGGGCGCCATAGCATCTGTAAAATACGTTAAGAAATAATATGTTACTAATGGGTAAAGATTTCACAGCTTTTCTATTACATTTTCAGCACTATATAGCTAAATCAGAAATATAGGATCATGAAAAAATCATGAAATTTCATAAACACGGACCAATTATTTTCATCATACTAGGAGACGCTTAGTAGAGAAAAATATTGCTACTGTTGAATTCTTCTTACCTGTCGATACCGATTGAAGATTATGATCACCGTTTCGCAAATTTAAAACAGCTTTTGTGTTAACTTCATGTGTCGTTTTCGATTTGCTGCAAAAAAAAAACAAAATACTATGTTAATGCCATTAAGGAAGAAATTGCCACAACCATTTCGTTTGGAGCGTTTGCAAAAAACATAAGTAATTTCGCATTATCAAATAAGAAACCTTGTATGCCTCATTTAGTGCCTCATACTGTCAGAACAAATTATAATCCCAATAGATTAATTTGCAGCCGGAAGTTGTTATCATTTTTATCGAACGGTAATATTTTTGATCATAATACATCAGCACATTTTCGGGATTGAGCCATTGTTTTTGAAAATTTCTTACCTTGTAAAAACTTTCTCATCTTTTGTGCGGCTGATGCCTGTAAGACCATCCTGTAAAAAAACAGAAAAATATATTATTAATTTTTGTGATTGAATTTTTAATGCAATTCTAATTAATTATGTGTTGGCGAACGCGTCAGACATAAAATAAATGAGTTGTTTGCAGCCTGTAGATTTTATCATTTCTATCAAACGGTAATTCTATTTTCATCACAATGAACCAACAGCAGCCAATTACACCCTAATATAACTGAGGATTTTTTACCTATAGATCCGCTCAAACTATATCATCCTTCAAGATCCCGTGGATTGTGTTCATTCCATTCACGGATACCATCTGTAAAGAACAGAATAATATATTAAGTACCCTTGAATGATTCTAAATAACAAATAAATTTAAATTTCATAGTTGGCGAACGCGTCAGACATATAATAAATGAGTTGTTTGCAGCCTGAAGATTTTATCATTTCTATCAAACGGTAATTCTATTTTCATCACAATGCACCAACATCCAATTACACCATAATATAACTGAGGATTTCTTACCTATAGATCCGCCGAAATTGTGCCATCCTTCAAGATCCCGTGGATTGTGTTCATTCCATTCAGGATACCATCTGTAAAGAACAGAATAATATATTAAGTACCCTTGAATGATACTAAATTACAAATAAATTTATAATTATGTGTTGGCGAACGCGTCAGACATATAATAAATGAGTTGTTTGCAGCCTGAAGATTTTATCATTTCTATCAAACGGTAATTCTATTTTCATCACAATGTTGCTACTTAGTTCTAGAAAGTTGTCAGAACTACGTTTGTGCGCTTCTTACCTTTAATGCAATTGATGAATCGAAGTTGTGGGGAGCAGTTGAATCCAATTACTTAAAACACGTACCACCATAAGCTCATCTGCAAAAGTCCGCAACAGTTCGAATAGGGAAACATTAGTTGCTATTCTCTAAGTTAATCATTATTTTATTTAACTTTTTTAACATCAGAAATAATGGTTTGTATAAAATCATACAGTTTCATAAACACGGACCAAATTTTATCATCAACAATTCACTTCAATACCTCAAAAAGTGGCGTATAACATTATAAAAAATATTCATTCAAATTTGTAGGAAGAAACTATGAATCATTCGATCCTATAACAAATGCAAAAAAAGCTATTTTCGTCCTTTGACAGTCTGTAAAACTCAAAACCACATACATCCCCCTACATACTGCTTACCTTGGAGTGTTATTTTTCACCTGTGCACCACCACTGTTTTTCTTACCCCAACGTTTTCCAGCATTTTTTGCACCTTTTGTCTGTGTACTGTTATTATTCGCATGCTGTGTTCAATAAAAAAAAGTTGGTATTTAACTATAAATTGCGCTATAATTATAGCATATAAAATATTTACCTTTGCACCACCATTATGCCAAGACTCGGGACCAATTATTTTAAGCAGTTCAGCCATGTACTCATATTCAAACTGTCCATCGCGCTTCACGTCACCAATGAGGAGATGGAGATAGATGTGTAGAAGAATGGAAGTAAAAACAAACTTATGTTAGCAAAAGAAGGCATATTTACCAAATTTGTAAGTAAAAACAGTACATAAAGGCGCTATCTTCATCCTTTTTTCTAACTGTAACTCGAATGATTGTCGAAAGAGATGCATAATATGTAAAAGAAAGATTCAAGGAAGTGTAAAAGCAATCTTCTTTTAAGTACTCTTACTTATTGTATGGAATAGAATGTTAAGTGAAGATTGCTATTGCTTAACACGAGATTCCGAATACTTTTTTCTTAGATATTTTAAACCGTTTTCAAACAATTTTCTTTTCCTTTATTTAGGAAGAGAGAGAACTTGCAGATAATAAAAAAAATCCTTTTGTAAATAGTTGTACACTATACGATCGTCGCGGAGAGGCAAGGAGGATACATAAATTCTACATATTCCGTCACTATACCCTGCCGAACGACATGAAGTCAATGAACGGAGACGTTTAATAAGAGACCTGCAGACAGTATTACACTGCTGTAATACATATTCCACGTATGATTATTCAATCAACATTTTGTAACTTTCGATTACTGGCAGAAGAGTAGTAGCGCCAAGAAGAAGATGAATTACAACAAATAGAGAAAAATAATACCGCATTTTTGCGTGTCCAGCCCTACATCCTTTTGTTTAACACCAACCCCCACAAATCCTGGCCCAAATCTAGTAAAAACAAAACCATAAACAAACTGTTTATTGAATTAGCTGCTTGTAGTCGGTCCCCCCGGTAAAGAATGTAAAGTTTTAATTAATCTCATTGTTACTGTTACTGCAAAATCGTTGTTATTATAATTCTCTTCATCAATCATTAGTTTCATCTAATGACGATCTTTCGTTATCGCATCGAGAAGTAGTTCCATACGCAAAAATTCGCTTTTGATAGCTCCAATTAGTACCAGCAGCATTTCAATGATTTGTGACGCAGCGTAGAATAAGGACAAACGAACGGTTTTCCTAACCCAAAGTTTTCTTCGACTGCAATGCACAATTTGTGAACGTTTAATGATGTTGGAATGAAAATTAGTTTGTTTATTGTAAGAGACACTACTAGAGCTTTATCGCAAGATTAAGGACACATTTGAAGGCGCTTCTTCATGATTCCTAGATATCCTTCCTTCCCAGGACCCAAATGCTAACACAATTTTAAACTGATCATTGAATTGTATATATTGACGCAAAAACTAGCAGCAATAAGAAATAAATCACGCTAATAAATACATAATTCGAAGCTCCTAACAACAAAACCGTGTTTTTAAATAGAATACCGTGAAAATGTTCGCAATTAAACTGTGGAACACTGTTAAGAGAATGACTAGAGCATTCGATTCGCAATATGTGTAAACAGCATTTTTCAAAAACAAGCAGCAAGTAATGATCGCATATTGTTACTATAGGCAAACCCAGCCCAGTACATTAAATCTTTATCATTCAAATTTCCTCCAATAAATATAATTTTTCCCCCTCTGCAATTATATTTCTTGAAAGTGTTTTGAACACACACACAGATGGACACCGAAAAATTAACTCTCATTGAGATGTGGCTTAAAAATAACATATGAATAAATCTGAAATTAGTGCAGAGAAACTATGTAATTACAATATTACCTATTTAAATATGCGTGTTCGCATACCCGCTAGCGGCGGCAAGACGAAAGAAGTAGATACAGATAGATAATCGCATCGAATCAACAGCGCCACACACCACATACAGCTCTCTCTCTAAGCGCGACGAAACATTCATGATGCGCAATCATTATGTGTCACGTACTCAGCAAACACAAGTTTTGTTACTCTTTATCCGGCATACACTGGTAATCCTTTTATCAGAGGCTTGACATCCTTTGACACTCTGAACAATCCAGCGATTGTGCGTTCGTGTTGATTACAATGATGTATATATGGAGAACGATATAAAACACACATGATCTTCCTCCTCCTGGATCCTTTGGCCCCACAGCGCATCCATATGTGGTTAGATGGTGTTTTGTCCACTTGGCAACACTTTCCACACGACGCGCTATTTCTTGCTCGTTTGATAACGGTGGTGTGGTTAAGTTATTGGTCGAACTAAAGCGGACTGACTTCCCAATCGAGAGAAACTACGATGCTATAAAGGTTGTTAGTGTTGAGAAACACAGTGATCGATTCTCTTCTTCTTTCTTGGCCTAACGACCTCTTCGGTCATGTCTGCCATTTATGGCTTACTAGACTTATTGTTACCGCATAGTTGGATAGTCAGTCCTCACTATGGAGGAACGACCCAGATGAGACTTGAACCCCGGTCCTGCCGTGTGAAGACCAGCGCCGCTGTCGCATCTACTACCGGGCCGCCCCGGTGATCGATTATCACCACCGATTAGCGAAGAAGTTCGTTCAACCTTGTGAGAAACTATCATACGATTGATCGTCGAAACAATACACTTTAAGGAAGAACGTTACAACACCATACATAATAAACATTCTCACTTGTTTACGTTTACATCACTTTTGCGGAATACGATAATCACTATCGTAAGAAGCGTTGTTATAAAAAGTTAAATATAAAAGAAACGAGGTGCATCGAATTAAAAAAACCGATATGAATTGAACAATGTTTAAATTCGATGAAATTAAACATGTATGAAGGACATTCAATTAATAGCTTTTACAGAGCTTATAAATTTAGTATGAATATTTAATATTAATTATAAAGAAATAATGACATCCAATCGGAACAGCAACAAAAAACAAAAAAAAACATCACCATAACACTTTCAAAATTACAAAAAAAAAAACAGATATAGAAATAGAAAACATAATCTTCATACAAAACTCAATTCAATTGTTAAAACCTAAGAGTTCAAGTTAAGTGATAAACCGGAATGAAAAAGAAAAAGAAATGATTGGAAAACAGAAAACTAGCAAAACAAAATCCCAAAGTATGAAAATAAATAAATCTAAATTTTGTCGATTATAATCCACAACATTACCACCAACAGCAGGATCGATCAATAGTAATGACATAATACAACACATATCAATTGCTATTTTAAGATAAGTTTTATATTATTCTACCCAGAGACGGTTGTGTTTTAAAATATATAAGAGTTTTGTAGTTTGTTTTATCAACTTGTTTGTTTTGTTTGTTTGTTTAACGCATATTATGTACTGCCTCATTGCTACTACACTAAATATCAATCGTTGAATCATCACACACCAGCTGCGCTTACACACACCTTCATTTAGTTATTTTGTCGGGACATATATCGGTCGGTAAGGGTAGTAATGATACAACGATAGAAGAATAGACATACGAGTTAAGTGTAAAATTAGTGTTTGCTTTTTTTTTGTTTTGTTTTTCAGGACAAACCAAGGAGGAACATAATTTTCATGCGTGCGAACAAGCGTCAAACTATTATAGAAATACTTTTGTGTCAAACTAAAATGTCCTAAAACGTCCGTCCTTTATTCATGAACCCTCCACACAGACACACTTGTTCTTGCATTCGAATAAATGTATCTGTGTTCCAAAGGAACAGAATGTCGGTCCTTTATTCCGTAAGCCATATCCTCACCCAATGCACGATGCGGAAACGTATCCACATCCTTGCCCCAAACACACATATGCAACCAATTGCATGGATTGATCAAGATGATAGATGATAGAAATTACACGTGCGGTGAAGCTGTCTACACCTGGAATTGCATTTTTATTCAATCAATTGTATACCTTGCTCTGAGGTGATTGAGAAATTCACGGATATTTCTAATCTCCATTCTCTCAAAACGAGTTTCTTTGAAAACAAAAAAAGAGTGTTCATTTATGTTGTTGTAATTATTATGAATTGCGCATATTGTTTGCTAATGTAAACACATTTGTTTGTTTGTGTTGATTTGTTTTTATGTGCTGTCGATATAGCGCGGTTGGGCTACACACATCGACACGTTCTTAACTAAATAATGTTATATGTTTAGTTTAGGTTGATTTTTAAAATGGTCATACATACATACACATACGGTGATTTTCCTTCGAGACACACATACACACACGTGAAGGTCGAACACCACGGAACCGTAAATTTATCCTTACATAACTAATTTGTTTGTCGCAGACATCAGAAACTGCCCAGCACAATATGTTTTCTTACTTTTTCCATTAAATCCCGTCCCCCTGTTCCACCCGTGTAAAATAATGTATTGTTGGGTTCAGAAGACATCGAACAGAATATAAATGAAAAATTCTTTTGTTTTCATCCCAAAGAGATCTGGTTCGGTTTTAGCAATAATACATGCATTTAATGGATGCCAATTGTTTGTTGATCGTAGTTTAGAAAAAAAAAAATCAAACACAGAATCGATACTCTCTAAAAAGGAATAAGACAAAAATAGTACTCTTCTGCATCATCATCGTCGATTATCATCATACATACAAAACGTAAAAATCGTAACTTTCAACCATTTTAAAATTCCGTTTGCTGACGTCGACTAAGAGATTTGTTGCACACGTAGCTGTGTGCACACACACAGTCAATGGTAGTCGTTATTGAGAAATTTGTCAAATTTGTTTCTCTGTCCATTGCCGTTTTTGGCGGCAGCTCGCAATACAGCAGACAGGAAAGATGGGTCCATCATTATTGCATACGAAACACGATTCGTAAACATCAATCATTTGAGAATAGACCAAATTCGATGAGCTTGCTGTACTGTGAGAAAAAGCAAATGCAGCGATCATTTGTCACACCATTCACCATTATATGATGATCGATCCACACCAATCGATCCATTTTAGAAGCGTCTACGCTTATTTTGGAAATCATTATCATTGTTGTTCAATCGACGATCTGGCGTATTGTTCATCCAATTGTTACGATTGCCTCCGAAATTGTTGCCGCGCTGTTGCTGTTGCTGATGCATTTGCTGCTGCTGCTGTTGTTGCTGTTGCTGCTGCTGTTGCTGCTGTGGTTGCGGTCCATCGTCGAACCGAGTCGGTCGGTTTTGACCGTGATCATAATCTCGGACGGTCGGTTCCTATATTGGCAGGATCATAATAATTTATTTATTTGAACAAAATTAGGATCATAGTAAATGAGATAGAGTGAGCGTTGGTTGGGGATTATAACTAACTCTTTGTGGGACGGACAAGGGACAAGACAAATGAATGAACGAGGGCACCGTCGCGCGTTCATTCTTGCGCATTACATCAAAAGAAAGAAGAAAACTCAAAATGTAACACAATAACAGACGGCGGAAAAAAAATGCAAGACAGACGGCACACAAACAACGATGCGTTATGCGTTATTGTATGTGTTTCTTTTCGCGAAAAGATACACACACGTTCCAGGTGCGTAGGAACCAGATCTGTGGAAGGACGGAACGAAAATATTGGCTAATCTAAATGCGTGTTTTACGGACAATGCTAAAGGGCGACATGTTTCAACATCATCATTAAATAATATGATCGGCCGGAGAAATATTGATTGTTTAAATATGTAGTTGATGTGCATGAAGCTTATCACAGGTTCAGGAGATGGAAGAAAGCCTCTGCCAAATAACATTTCAAATAACACGGTTGCTGATTGTATTAAAATGGTGATTATACCCCCCCATTATCACTCCATATTATAGACATTGCACTAAAAGAACAAATGAATGAGGTGCAGGCGGCATCGCTCATTAGAGATAAACAATCGTCGATAAAGTGTAAAAGAAAATAACTGTATGCATCGTACACACATGAGAAATATTTTAATATCACTTGCATGATAAACTCCAAAACATAACTGGTTCATAGACATATCAGGTAAACGTCAACATGTTGTTAATAAAATGATTAATTTCTTCTCTAAGCCACATTTCCCCGAAAACAATGTATACACATTTACACATTTTTTCATTAATATTTTCCATGTAATAGATCCGTCATTTAAATTGAGCTAGTGTATGGTGGTCGTATTATGTCATTGTGTGTATTACTAGTTCCGTAGTATAGCACACATAACCAATAGTAATAGTACCATAGCTAGTATTGTAGAAAAAATTATTCATTGAATAAAAAAAAACGTAACACACAAAAACAATCATAATTATTAAAAAAAACTGAAAAATATCACATTCCATAGAATTGTTTGAGCGTTTTACACATTTGCATGCGAAAACAGCGATGAGTCTGAATAGTCAAGCGAAGAACGTTGTACAATTTAAACATATTCACCATTCCACAACACACACATATAGGCGTAAATATATTTTGCAAAAGGTTCGTAAAACGCATGTCCAACAATTATACCAATATTTTCATCCCGGAAGATACACTAACGAGAAACTGTTCGGCGAACGTATAGCAGAGACAGAAGAAGGTCAAAAGATGTTTCTTCGATGGCAAGGCAAAGCGGTTATTAGGAAAGGACGTCAAAATATAATTATGTTTGCAACGACGAGTATCGGTAGTGTGGCGGAAGCATTGATGATGACACAGTACGGCAGATTTAAATGGTATAAATTTAAATTTTTAAATGCAATTAAAGTGCAAAAACTTATCCAGTTTCTCAATATTGGTCAGTGAAACTATACTGAGAATAACTATTTGATTAAGTTTCTAGCAAAATCGTTTGTTTTTCATTTTGCTTATACAACAATTTTGCAGTTTCGACAATCCAGATTTGCTAGATTTCCTTTTATATTTTTTTCCCCTTACAATCGCGTCATCAAGCGAGAAGGTTACCTTACTACGGAGCTTCAAAATCGTCGAAAAAAGAAGTACGGTAATAAATTGGTTCGATTTCTTTTGTGAATTTCACTCATTTGTTTGTTTTTAAAATGTTTGAATATGGAACACTACAATTCATTCAGCAAAGCAATCTCAATCAATTCCGTTCAGAGGTAGAGTGCTTTATTCGTGAACATTTGTACATGTTTCATATATTTATTAAACACGAGGGTAAAACTCTCATCAGCAAAGAGCTGTGATCCGTAGACAGCTTTGGCTTTTTCGGCCATAACTAAAGACCGCTATTTTGATCGTGTGACGTATAGTACACGTGAGAGAGAGAGAGAGAGCAAAAAGACTTAGAACTTGCCTGTCAACATGTTAAATGTTTGAATTTTGACTCCGTATATGCAAAAAATAAACAGTAGAGTAGCCATTCCAATGACAACACACTGACTAAATGCAATGAATTGACACAACCCAGCCCCGTCTTATGTATTTCAACAGCGATAGGATAAAATGTTGATGGATTGATGGCGTTGAAGCGTTCGCTACAAAAGCCGAATGTAACGGATTGGAAGACGAAAGCACAAAAATGAGAGTGGAGTATCGAAGACCTATGCAGCATACTAAGAACGACCGGCGATTATTGCCGCCTAATTAGTAGATAACGACGTAGAGTATTCTCGATACGTCTGGAGGATCATCAGTTCATTATTATGAAGATGTTTTGATCAATTCAAAAAATTTCCTGTATTCCTTGAAATTGTTGTTGATTTTATAAAATATATTGTACACATTCTCTTAAGCGTACCCAAGATGAGTTGGGGGGTTCGTTTCATTCGCTTTAAATGTTTGATATCTTAATTCCTTTTACGTTCACACATTTTTTTCCGATAATGGGTATGCGCTGATTTATACAACCGGTACATTCCATATTATGTTTAACACAATTTATCAAAATAGCATTTTTATGATCTTCACATATAATTTGATGAAGGCACAAGATAAGCTTAAGCACTTAGCTAAATGTTTGTACTACATATCCATACAAAAGATGAAGGCACAAGACAAGCTTAAGCACTTAGCTAAATGTTTGTACTACATATTCCATACAAAAGACAAACAAATTTTGAGTAGAAAAAAAGGACGGAAAGGCCATTATATTATAATGAGGATTGTACTTTGGATGCGCTTTAGTGTTGGAGTCATAAGTCATCGACTAATATAGATCAATTTTCACTAATCTACCAATGAACCCCGCTAATCGCGTTCCGCTAATCAGTTATATTCATTTACTTATAATTCGCACAACACGACCTTTGCCTTAAATTATTTACTCTTCCTATCACTGATTTGTCAAATCTAGGATAAGTAATGATAACATTTTTGCAATGCTTTGCCCATACGTCGTGTACTGTATCAGATATATAGGCTCAACGTACACGCGTTCACACTTACTGCCAACTTGAGAATTAGAGAGTATCATAAAGGCAAACCCTGTAGTGCGGCAATGCATATCGCAACGTTGAATCGTTGATTTCTTCTTCCTTGGCCTAACGACCTCTTAAGGTCAAGCCTGCCATTTCTGGTTTACTAGACTAATTGATACCGCATAGTTGGTTAGTCAATCCTCACTATGGGGGAACGGCCCAGATGAGACTTGAACCCCGGTCCTGCCGTATGAAGACCGGCGCCGCTGTCGCATCACCACCGGGCCGCAATCGTTAGTTAGTTAGTTATCTTTTCTAAATTGTTCCAAAATTACTTATAACATGGGTTCGGATGAACCTTATGTATGGGAAATCCAAACCTAGTAAAGTAGCTAACCAAGGTAGATAATAAGAATATTGCATTCAAGCTTTATTATTCGATGAACTGGTTTGCTTGGTCACACCAACTGCTTGAATTATCTGCTAGGTTATACTGGCTATCCAATGGCTTGTTAGACGAATTGATACCAGGATGTTGGATAGTCAGGGCTCACTGCGGAGGAACGGTCCGGATGGAATGTGATTCTGTCATGTTAAGACCGGCGCAGCTATCATTACGGTCACCAGATCACCAGAGCGCCCACAGTAGTATCAAATATGTAATACTTGAATAAATTATCGAATGGGAAGTATTGTCACAGTCATTTAGCACAATATTTATAAATAAATAATATGCAAGTTGCTAAAAAAATGACAATATGACATAACAGTGCACAATTTTTGTAGTATTCAGCAAAGTATTTTTATTATTTTACTCCCTAGCACAGCATAATAATATTCATATTAAATACTCCGTTGTTGCCGTACTCAGGACCGGCTAACATCCCACAGCTAAAGGTAAACCGAAGTCAAGGAAAAACCAGAAATAGCAGATTTTTCGTGGTTATTAAACCATAGAAGAGGAAGAAGATTGTGTAAAAAAGAGTAAACATTCTTATTTGTTTTACTAGCCACGGGGTAATGTCGTGTATATAATGCTACTGACACGGTCCGGATGAGATTCGGTACATGCATTTGCCGTGTAAAACTAATCAAAATGAATTTTAATTCACTGCCCTAGAGTATAAAAATACATTTTCATTTTCATTAAAATACATATAGTAATCTTGTTGCGAAACAGCTGTCACATGTCAAGCACATTCGATGTGTGCACACATGTTAAAGAGTAACCACCGAACCGAACAATTGATTAATTCGACGACGGTTTTGTGTATTGAAGCATCCGATATCCTTCCAAAATGTAGGATCAGTTGCAGTATACAAAAAAGCTTAAACAATCTGTAAAAACTGTCCAACAATAGATAGATTTAAGCAGTTGCCAGATGTAATTCATGACACTGAACACTCCACTGTCCTGGTATAAAACGCTAAATATTGTAGAGTTTCCAAAGTTATAATTATACATCGCACGCGACACAGCGTTTTTACTATAATTGTCGGCGAATAATGCTACAACTGCTCAATATTACGCTTAAGTTTGAGGAAGGATACTGCAGATATTGTGTAAACTGTGCGATATGTTGACAAAGGACGCATTGCACAATGTACTTTATTTGCTGCACCAATCGTAGGAATTTAGCTTCTATCCATGATGAAGAAATACCCGTGAAGCAATAAGTTATACCCCACACGACACCTTAACACATTTCACACAGATATCGATGAATAAGAGGTGTTTGATTTTATAAACCTCAACCATAACGACTTACTTTAAGGGTGTAGCCCCCAATATTAAGAAAAAATACACTGTTAACCATTTGAATACAGTCACAATTCCTTAGTGATTTGCCTTGAGCGATTAGTCATCATCACCACCAACCGATAGTCGTTGCAAACATAAGAAAATGTATTCCTTTTTCGAGAAACCATCGATAACGGGGCAGCGTCAGATTTGAAAATCTCTAACCTGCCTTACAACGACATCCATATATGGCACACACACGCGGTCTCAAAAAAGCCATTCTTTAAGTAACGCACTCTTTAATTAAAATTGAATTTTCGATAACAATGTGCTTTAGAAAAGCTAGTTCAGTTGAAGCGCAATCGCAGGGTGGATAATGAAAAGGAATTTATAGCGCAAATCAATCTGTCGTGCTGTTTTGGAATGTTGACCATGGGTATTAAAATATGTAGAATTTCAAAATAAAGCTTCGTGTTGTTATTTCTATTTGATTTGGGAACACCGCAGGTCCCACACTCTTCCAGTGATTTGTAATTGCGCTTCACCAGAACTAGCTTTTGCGATCATTTGCTTCCGAAGCGAAATCCGTCAAATAATCATGGGAACACCTGCACCGATACGAATTGCATCGGTTGGTTGCAAGATATTATTGATACTTTGTGATAAAAGACAAAGAAAAAAACGTAAAATTTTGCTAGAAAGATAACAAAAATAGACGGACTTACCATATTGCCGAAGTTACCACCATTGCCGCCACCTTGATTCATCATGTCGAAGTTGCGCCGGTTATCGATGCCACCACCACCACCACCAGCATCACCTCCGCCTCCCATGCCCATGTCGTTCATTTGCTGCTGTTCCATCATTTGACGGTTCTAAGGAAAAAAAATCCAATCAGCATCGAATGGAATGGACTTTGATCCGCTGCGAACGATTGGGGTTTCACATACCTGCATGAACATGGTGTTTTCTTTCTGTCTGCGGTGCAGCTCTTCATCCGACCGCTTGATGCGATTAGTCATCTCTTCGATCTCTGTTTTCATCTGAATGTCATTGCGCTGGCGCGCTTCCTGTGCCTGGCGTTCCTTCATTTCCCATTCGGCTTTCTGGCGATCGCGGTCCATTTCACGTTGACGCAGTTCTGGTAGGTGGTAGAGACGATATAATGCGTGAACCTCCGTGACCGAAGTTTGCGACAAACACAATACTTACGCTCTCGCAGCTGTTCAGTTTCCTGCTCGTATCGGGCGTATTCCATTTGCGCTTCGAGTTTTTCTTCTTCCATGATCATCTCGCGCTTCAGCGATTCAGCCTTCTGCTTGAACAGCTCGTGCATGTGCTTCCAGCGCTGCCCATACTCAAACTCGAACGATCCCTGCTCGGCAAAGCGTGGTCCCTGCTGGCGTGCCTTCATAAATTCACCCTGCTTCTTGTTGAGAGATTTTTCCGGCAGACCGTCATTATCGTCCTGATACGTGTACGGTTCCACGATAACTGGTCGCAGTGACGAAGTGAGGAAGTAACATTTCTCCGTGCAGAACCGGATGGCCGCCAATGCACCCGGTTTGTTCTTGAACTCAACAATACCCTCACCGGTCGGTTTGCCACGCTCATCAACCTGCACCACCGCTCGCTCGAGCGGTCCGAACACCTCAAACGCTTTGTACAGCAGCTCGTTCGTTACGTACGGTGTCAAATTTTTCACCCGAATGGCGGTTGCATTCGGTGCGAATCGTACGCGCAGCACACGATTCTTGCGCGTGGTTCCGTCAAGGTTTCGCTTTGCGGCTTCAGCATTAGAGAGATAATCTACACGCACGAAGGCGTAGTTTTTCTCCTTATTCATGAACACCTCGTTAATTTCGCCGAACGGTTTGAACATCTCGATCAGCTCTTCCTCCGTTACATCGGTTGTCAAATTGCCGACGTACAACCGGTTGCGGCCCGAAAATTTGGCATCATGCGCCTCGATCGGTGGGATATCGAGCAGCGGACCTGCGAGCATACGAAGCTTTTCACTGATGAAATAAGCCTCACCGCCACCGCGACGACGATCGCCAAAATTGTTGTCCATCTGAGTAAAAAAAAAATGTGACGAAAAAATCTACATTAGACTCAGCAGCATTTATAGAACACTATGTGTGTTAAATAGATCATTAAAAAAATCTATAAACACTTCGTAACCATCAGATCTACTTTGTAATAGAATTTGCCAAAAAAGGGAGAATAGGGCACTTCAATTGCACCGAACATGTTATTTTAAGGTTTCCGGTTCACAGGACGGCCATTTTGCTACGCATCAAAAGCGTGCTCTACACTTAGCAGACGCCATCTTGAAAACTGGTGTGATGCGTATTCATTACTCACATCATTGCCACTGCGATTGTGTCCACCGCGATTCATGCCACCACGGTTCTGGTGCTGGTTGGGACTGAAATCTTCTCCACCCATTTGCTGAGGATTTCCACCATTATTACCGGGACGATTGTTTCCTGGGCCACCATTGTTGCCGTTTCCACCACCACCAGCACCACCACCGCCAATACCACCAGGTCCACGGTTTCGCATCGGCATACTGAGCCGATTTTTACTATTATTGCGATTGTTCCGGTTCATGTTCTTGTTGCCTGGTCCGCCAGGTCCATGCTGTTCGGGACCACCGGACTGGTTGTTACCGTGCATCGGGCCCGGAGTACCACCACCGCCGCCGCTACCACCACCACCACCACCATGCTGCTGCTGCTGCTGTGGACGCTGTGGCAACGGAGAGCCATTTATTTCTTGCTTAACTGCCACATCCATTTTCACTCTTTTTCCTTGCCGTTAATCACACTTCGCACGAGCTTGCGACTAAAGTTATGTAATGTAAATCTATGCGTGCTCTGTATTGAAACGCACTTAGAACTTTTCACCAACTGGTCAACTATGCACGACGGGACCAGCACAAATCTGCTTCCGTTCGTCACGAGCAGCAAAGAAAAGTGGATGAAGAAAGCAGTTTCCGTTCAACGAGAGCTGTCAAAAAAGCGAACAGTGGGTATGCGCTCATGAAAATAAACGCATCATGGTCAAGGGCGCGACATTTGCACCTCCCGTCGGATCGACAACATTTCAGCAACAAACAAAATGTACCCACAGTTTATGAAGAAGTTTTAATTTAGACAAACCTCGTATCGGAATAATTAATCTCCATGCAGCACGTTTATGCAGCTTTTTTGCTTTTTTGTACTAGAACTGTTGCCGTAGCCCGCGAACCGCATTTCTGTTCTAAAAACAATCGTTATTGCTCGTTTTGCCGTAATTCCGGAAATGTATGACTTCCTTTGATAAGTTGTATTATTATCTATTATAATTGATGAGTTTACTTAAAATTTTCACAACTGGTTGTCATCCAGATGGTCGTATTGTGATTACGGTGCGTATCCTTGCCAACGACCAGCAGCAGAAAAAAAACCTGTCAAACAGAACCAGGCATAGAACTCGGCGCAGTTTTGTTCTAAAAATAAACATTTTTCTTTCAAAACTGGGCCCAGTCGTGCTGCGTGGTTGTGCTTTTCTTTGTGAAGTTACTTTAGCTAGGTAAAAAAAAACAATACGTTTTCCTGCATAAATACGCTGATTATTAGTGTATCCAACAGTTCCGTCCGCCTGGCCACGGACGGTTTAGAAGAGCAGGCCCCCCATCCGAACCGCGGTGATGTGGAATATAGCGCCTCGGTCCAGCAACGCTCGTCGATGCCCGCTCACCACCATCGGATGATTATGTACCCGTAGTTGACCGTGCAGGGAACCAGCGCACATTAGCAACCCCGCCCCCGGGGAGCCTAGCAACGGAGTGAAGACGAAGGAATAACAATGGGAAACCCAAGCCTAACGTACGAGATTTTACTCTATCTCAATTCGTTCTACTTCGGTATGTTCGCTACCTGCGAACTCGGGATGCTCACGCTGAAGGCAGTCAATTTAAAGTATCCGGATCATATTCTGCTTCGGGAGGCGTGCATCCTGGTAGCGCTATGTTTGGTGGAAACGATCCGTATCATCCTGGGCAGGCGGGGTAGTCTTAGCGACCACGGTAAGTGCGTTTAAGTCTCAAACTCTTCTCGCAGGCAAACGTACACCATGCGTACGAGGGTAGCAAACAAGGGTTACGTATGTTTATAAATAGTTTCTACTTCTGACCCGACGACACGATGTCACTGGTCGAAGGTACAATGTAGCGAAAGCGAAAATAATGTCCCATCCGTGTGGCGCATCGGCACTTGTCGCAATGTATGCTAATGTATTTAATTATTCGTTGTAGGTTGGCACGTTATCCTGTCCGTATTTCTTACCATCCCCTGTGGAATGGGCGTAGGGTATCTTCTCTTCTACCAGCTGCACCGGCTACGCCTGGAGTACATCCTATGTGCCTTAATGTTATCACTACAGGCAGCAGAACTGTTATTTGCAATACTGTTCTTATTCACGCTGTGTCGGCCGCCTTCCTACGATTAATTTCTCACGACCATCATGACAAACTGCCAAAGCTCTTGTAACCGATTTCCGCCCAGAGTGTCTCTGGATCGGCCTACCATGCCCGGCAATGGCGGGCGTAATTCCTAATGGCTTACCGTTCCTGACCGTGTGAAAATTACCATTCGGCACACCGATTGTAGTTGCATTTGCACACTTACATAAACACACATACAAACACACACACACCAATGTGCCCCTCGGATTGGATGCGGAAACATCATCATCATCATCATCGTCATATTGCTCAAATGGCCAAACAAAACACACGGTGCCACCGTAAGGCTGGTAGTGAATATAGGTGCCATGTAGTTTATCGTAGAGTATTGAAAGCCACAAGACAGAGCAGAATTTTTATGCCTTCTGTAGCAATTTTGGGCATCTGTGTGCAGCAGGGCATGGATGTAGGCGTAAGATTAGCCAGAGCAAGCCGGTTGTTGCGTGACAGTCGACTTTTGATCGATAAACTGCTGTAGGATAGAGTTAATGCATCATTATATGCACATGGCTACGGCACATTACGAAAGCTTTCTTCAGTTAGACGTGAACTATGCGCACCGCCTTTTCGAGTGTCTACCAATGCACACACCAACCAACAAAGAGTTTACCAAAAGCTTTCCTTAGCTTAAGAGCACACACCATAACCGTTTCATTCGATACCAAAGAGCTTGATTTCTAGTCTAGTTGTGTAATTAATTTAAACAAAAAACTTCCGACCATCGATGGGCCCAACATAGACCGAGGTCCTATCTTTTAATCTAATCGAATCTCGTCCATGTAATATATCCTACAACTTTTCTATCTTGCAATAATCCCACTCAAAACTTACCTAATATTATCGCTGCATTCTTAAAATCAAAATATTACTAGCAATAGGTGGCAGCGACGTAAAAAGCGGGTTTCAAAAAATCTAGCAACTAGACAATGTTGATACGCCGCCATGTGGTGTGGGCGCCAATTCGTAGATAATTTCGGAATATAAAATTTGTAATCAACTGCTATCAACTGTGTCAAATATCAGGTATCAGGGGCACATGCCAGAAGCGAAAAATTAAAAGCAAATAATGCAATATAATCAACCTTATGTAAATGCAGCGTCATAAAATTTTGAAAAATGTTTACCTTAACTGTAATACCGGAAGGTGATAAAAAACTCATATATCAAATCAATCAATACTCAAATACCAGACCAGTAACCAGTAACAAAAAGAAAATGGAAAACAAATGTGTGTACGTTTGAAAGTTGTGTGATTACGACGAATTATATCGTTCCCGTTTCAGCCATGTAAAATCACTTAACGTCGTGTCCTTTTAGGGGGTTTCGTTGGTACTTAGCAAAGCCGAAGCAAGAGTACGGGTCACACAAACCTAGTACAATACATGTAAAACACTTGTATTTGTAAAATCAGGTAATGCGTTTAAAATATAACACACCTCGACAAAATCAGATACGGCGTCTTGGTTTTTAATAGTATATATTACACTATTTACATTTATTTCTTAGCATTATGAGCGCTTTGTAAATCGTAACAAAATTCATAACGTAGGTAGTTCAACGCCGTTTTATTCTCGGCTAGAATTGTGTTTTCAGCAGATGCATCACTGCCATCGGTCTTTCTTTTTCATGTTAACGGATGTAAACAAAGCAAGCGGGGATTCCTTCTTGCCTAAAATAACACCATCCTCCATTTACCGCCACCAGGAGATCGAAAAGTCATTCCCATTTCATTTTTTGGTATTAAAATCCGTACGGGGACGGCGAAAGAGCAGCACATGTGGTTCTGGCGAATGAATCTGTGAAATAGAGGTATAGCAAACAATGTTTTGTTAACGACGAAGCATCAAACCATAACATCGAACGGATGTTTGTATTACCATGTACAACACCCAGCCGGGTGATTGCTGGACACCCAAGTTGCGCCATTCCGTTTCCGTCATCAGGTGTGTCTTCGGTACGTATTTCGCCAATTCGGGCGGAAGTATTACGTGCCGGTACTCGTACAAATCGTCGTAATATTTCTCGGAATATTGAATATGTTCCGGTTGCATGATGCGCTTGTTGTGTGTTGTTCAGCAGAGTCCTAACATAAAGCGTTCAGTTAACGTTATGGAAATCAAACACCGCACATGCCCACTGCACGCCAAACTGGAGAAGCGGTACACAAAATAAGACCGAAATACTTACAATTGTTCAACGTAAATACCGGGAGAAGGGCTTTGTTTTCAGTTTAACTTGAAATTAGACGTTCGCCGCGTCTTGCTATTGTTGTATCGCGGAACGTCAAACTGCGAGAAATGACTGCTGCTCGAAAGATAGCCGTGCTGCTCGAATAACCATTTTCAACCATTTTGACCGATTTCAAGCAGCTTATCCCACTGTTTGAAATGTTCGTTACTGTTTTTAACAAAATTTAGCATTTATATTTATTTTTTTTTTCGTTTCAACTTATTTGAATTTTGTATTTAACTACAGTAAGCTGCAAGTCAACATATATTTTTTCTATTTATATTAGATTTAATGAAATGAAAAGAAATATTTATTTCATGTTACGAGTTTTGTTTTGTTTTAGCACGACCACATTGGGAAGCTGAATTTTCAGGATTTGTTTTGTGCTGTAGAGAAATTCTTTATTACTTACTTACTTACTTAGCAGGCACTAGAACCACTTCGCGATCTTTGCCTGCATAAACCACATTGATACCGCTCACGGTCCAGCGTCGTTTCGTAGCGTCGTATCAAAATCATTCAGTTTGGGTCTGTATCACGATTGCAAAATTATTAAGTCGATGTCAAAGTCTGTTGGTAAACGAGGTTCTTTCGATTGTGAGGTCGCTTGGTAGAGGAGACATCCTCAATTACGAGAACTCTTCGACAACGAAACCTGTTGGAAGCAGCGGCTTAAGTGGCGATTGGTAGATGAAGATCTTCTTATTGGTAGATAGGGTTTATTGAACGACAAAATCCCTTGGAAAACAAGAAGCTATGAACAAAAATTTCCCTTGTACGAGAGAGCTTTTTAAAGAAAAATGAAAATAATTTTAGACAACGACGGTAAGCACCTCACGATGTTGATCTGCTGCAGAAATCCTGCACACCGTTCAGAATTATTCCATCTTCGCTTGGGCCTGCCACGCCTCCTTTCAAACTAGACGCTCTAAAAAAATCAGGGTATGACATCCAGAGCCATTCTCATGACATCTGGGTAGCTTACTGCTTCTTCCACTACTATTTTCTTACCGTATGCCAAGCTGCAAATGTTTCCACCGGCTAAGAAAGCGGTATACACAACATTGTTGCTACTCATGCCAGATAAAGGAGTTAACTGTTAAGCGTTTTATCAGGAATCGCTTACCTGCTTCTAACTTCGTGCTGGAAAGGGGTGGTTGCCTGTCGCGAAAGGCCTGGCGCTCGGTATAATTATGCACGGATGAATGGTAGTGAAAATGCCACGAACAAAACCAACAAACCCGTTCAGCCAGCGAGACGTATGCTACCCTAGGCATGGATGCTGGCTCCCGCAGCAAATGCCAAGAAACGTTCGGTTTTGTCTTTTCCCGAAACAAGAAAAGCCCAGCGATCCGGAAAGCGATCGCTGGTTTGAAAGTTGTTTATCGTTTCTGCGAACATAAGCATTCTGGTACGACTGTGCAAGAAAGCGAACACGCGGGTGGATACTGTCTGTAAGATAATGCCCCTTGTCACAACCGCAAGATGCAACAAAAAAAAACACGCAAAAGCAGCCAAATCATGACTGCCAACCGTTATGAATCGGTGTGCCTGCCGCCGACACCGTCACCGAAGCGCATCGGAGGAAAAATCTCTCAATGAAAAGCGAACCTGCTTGCTTGTATCTGTATTGGGTGGGTGGGTGGCCAGACCATAACCTGCCGGTCCGTGTATTGATGTGTCAGGTTACCGATGTGTAGCTGTGTGTGTGGCTGGAAACGTTTATCGTGCTACAGAAAACGGATGTTTGTGTAAGCTTGCAAACGTTCAATCGAGCACACCTGAAAGAATGAATGATAAACAGCACACTTACGTAGCGTTCAGAAAACACTGCTACACCTACACACTAATACGGTAACAAATGGAGGGGAAAAAAACGCTCAACCATGACAGATGAATGCAGCTGTAACTAGCACGATGTAAACTTCCACAAAGCGCTCCTTTGTTGCTGGTTCGGAGTACTCATAAAAGGACAGCATAACATTTTTAAACAAATGCCTAAGGCACTATAAAGATTGCAAGTAGCATTTGGTAAAATATTATTTAAAAACGCTCAACCATGACAGATGAATGCAGCTGTAACTAGCACGATGTAAACTTCCACAAAGCGCTCCTTTGTTGCTGGTTCGGAGTACTCATAAAAGGACAGCATAACATTTTTAAACAAATGCCTAAGGCACTATAAAGATTGCAAGTAGCATTTGGTAAAATATGATTAAAATAAAATCAACTTTTAACGCAAAAATTACCGTCCAAAGTGAAAGAGCTTTCAAAAGCTTTTTGACGTCGATGGAGCAGCCTGGTTGTTGACGATTGAAAATAGAGAGCGAGAGAGTCTGTGTGCTTGAGAGAGGACTATAATAAAAATATGTAAGGATATTTCAATGAAGATTTTCTTTAAGAAATTTGTTAAATGTATATGATGTATATGACAAAATTTTGGACTAGAACCTCTCGTTTGTTTCACAATCTATTCCCAAAGCTTTGTACTCCATCGTGAAGCATTTTTGTATGCTCTCAGTGTAAGCTCTCTCCATAACTGACCGATGCTAACATTACACAGACACTCACTCACACACGCTCGCAGGGCTGGCAAAAGGAAATGAACGCGCGGATCGCGCGGGCGACCATGGTAGTGTTGGTAGCGCGATTGGCGTATGTGTGTATCCTTCCCGCCCGTAGCGATACCAGCGGCACACATCCATAGCCAGTGTCGTTTGCGCGGGTGTATCTGTGGGCCAGCGACTAGGACACGTACTGGGGAGCGGTCCGTGGCCTCGAACGAAACACCACGAGCGTTCAGTCTTGCGTTGCGATTCCAATCCGATGCTCGGTCGGTAAGTTCCGTGGTCGCGTGGATATCCTTTCTTTCGTTTCGTTGTCGCCATCGCAGTACCCATCTGCCGTCGTCACCGTTATCGCCATCCGTCATTTGTCTGTCCGTAACGGTGTCGTCCCCCCAAAACGACGCCATCGCAAAAACGGCGAACAAGTGTTGCGAACCAAAGCGAAGCAATCGAAGGGAACACTATACATCTAGGTGCGTTATTGTGGCCAGCTTTAGCACGAAATTATGTTTGCTGGAAGTTTCTTACGGTGTGGTGTTTTCTTGTACGCAAAAGGTTCAGCTAGACAAATCGGTCGTTTATCCACCAAAGCTCGTGGCATGTTCGATCTAGTTTCATAAGGTTTGCAGCGTAATATTTGGCATAGTCAATAAATTCTACTTTTAACGCAAAAACAACCGTCCAAAGTGAAAGAGCTTTCAAAAGCTTTTTGACGTCGATGGAGCAGCCTGGTTGTTGACGATTGAAAATAGAGAGCGAGAGAGTCTGTGTGCTTGAGAGAGGGCTATAATAAAAATATGTAAGGATATTTCAATGAAAATTTTCTTTAAGAAATTGTTAAATAATTCTTTGATGTATATGACAAAATTTTGGACTAGAACCTCTCGTTTGTTTCACAATCTATTCCCAAAGCTTTGTACTCCATCGTGAAGCATTTTTGTATGCTCTCAGTGTAAGCTCTCTCCATAACTGACCGATGCTAACATTACACAGACACTCACTCACACACGCTCGCAGGGCTGGCAAAAGGAAATGAACGCGCGGATCGCGCGGGCGACCATGGTCGTGTTGGTAGCGCGATTGGCGTATGTGTGTATCCTTCCCGCCTGTCGCGATACGAGTGGCACACATCCATAGCCAGTGCCGTTTGCGCGGGTGTATCTGTGGGCCAGCGACTAGGACACGTACTGGGGAGCGGTCCGTGGCCTCGAACGAAACACCACGAGCGTTCAGTCTTGCGTTGCGATTCCAATCCGATGCTCGGTCGGTAAGTTCCGTGGTCGCGTGGATATCCTTTCTTTCGTTTCGTTGTCGCCATCGCAGTACCCATCTGCCGTCGTCACCGTTATCGCCATCCGTCATTTGTCTGTCCGTAACGGTGTCGTCCCCCCAAAACGACGCCATCGCAAAAACGGCGAACAAGTGTTGCGAACCAAAGCGAAGCAATCGAAGGGAACACTATACATCTAGGTGCGTTATTGTGGCCAGCTTTAGCACGAAATTATGTTTGCTGGAAGTTTCTTACGGTGTGGTGTTTTCTTGTACGCAAAAGGTTCAGCTAGACAAATCGGTCGTTTATCCACCAAAGCTCGTGGCATGTTCGATCTAGTTTCATAAGGTTTGCAGCGTAATATTTGGCATAGTCAACGTAACCGAATGGAAGCTTTCCAGTGTTGCTTGGGGAATTCACAAAGGACACCTATTGATGATTCCGGGATGCTGTGTGTCTTCGTTGCGACGAGTAATTCGATTCAGCACCCTCTCTAGTGGGAATGTGTCTGGATTGCTTAATAGTGCACCTTCAAGATGGAATATGTTCCCTCAATCCCTAGGCACTACAAGGTCGTAGCGGTGGTGTGTGCTCAAATGTATATCCTGAAGAAAAACTACCCTCATTATCATCCTGTTTTTCCTCTAAAACCTGTCTAAATGAATAGCCGTAACCTGCGCTCAGTGTACATAAAAAGAAAATTCGGTTTCGTGTGCTGTGTTCCCATATCCATGTTCATTATCAAATCTTCCCACCAACGGCACTAGCAAGAGCGAAAAGTTATCTAATTTCTTTTCCCACCTAGCGTTCACCCACAATACTGGTGAAGAATGGTTCGCAAGTGTAATTGAATTCCGGTGTCATGTGTGTCATCCGAGACTGGATCGCCGATCCGACTTCAGGCTAAGGGCAAATGCAACGGCGCGATCTTTGTGTAAATGGTTGTGTGTATGTGTGTGTGTGTGCGTATTTCGTTAAAGCTGATGTGTATGTGTGCGTGAAGGTGCGTTGAACGTTTAGTGGGTGTGTAACATCAGCACAAGAGATTTCTCACCTGATGATGGGCGCCACAGGGCGACACATCGAACGGGCCCTGTCGGGCAGGGATTGTTGGATGTGATTGAGCAGATTGTCAAGGTGGAACGGTGCAACACTCACAATTGATTGAGACTTTCCCAAATGGATAGAAAAAAATGGTCCTTCTTGCGAGTGTGTGTGTGTGTGTCTGTGGTTGTGTTCGATTTTTGTTATGCCTTTACTCGCATGTCCTTAGAGAGCTGTTTTCTTTGTGCAAAGCTTAGGTAGCAAACAGTTTAAAGTGTTGGTTTTTCTGTATCAAACTTCTCCACAATCTAAAGAATATCTAAACGGAAAAGAATGTGAAAGGGCGAAGGGATGCTTCAGCTACCTTCTTTTTTCCGTCCTTCATCCTACGTACGGCCTAGGAAAAGGAAATGGAAAATGCCAACACACAACTCTCGGGTGGATGGCTAGTAAAAAAAAAAAGCACACGCTCACAAAAATGGATTCGGTTACACAATCACTTTTTCCCACCCGCAAGCAATCGCTGCTCGAACACGACGCACCAGATGGTGTTCGGTTGTTGCCATGCTCCAAAGAGTGGGGAAAAAAACCGTTGCCCGAAAGCATCTCCTGGAGTTTGCAGCTTCGGCCGCGAGTTGGCTCGTACCCGAGTTTTACATCCAAACATCCGTGCCTGCGAAGGGCCGAGCGTTAACAGAAACGCCTGTACCAGCGGAATCCAGAAGGGTTGACCGTCTAAAGAGCAAACGAATCGATCGTATCGAGTCTGGCGAGTGCATCACGTTAATCGTCGTTGCCCTTTTGGGGCGTTTGCTTACGCTATACTGACAAAAAAGTTTGATTAATTACTGCGAGCACTTTCGGTCGTAAGTAAGGTGGACAGTGACTGAAGAGCGAAGGAAGGGAGGGGGAGGAGGGAGAGCTGGCAGTTGGGGAAGCAATTAATCGAATGAGCAGTAAATGACGATAACATTCCACAAACGTACAGCAAAGCAATTACGAAGGTCCGAATGACGTACGGCGACTGATTGTGACGTACCAGGAGCTTCAAACAGGATTAATAATAATTTGGGACTAGTAATAGACTCTTATTTGCTTGTAGAGAAATGCTTTATAAATCCCATTTTTATGTGTGTTTTGTTTTATGGGACCTATTTACTAGCAAGCCACAAAATCTTTGCTTGCAAACAACAATCTTTCTCGCTTTCTGGCTTAATGGTTGTGCAAGTTACCGGTCCACAAGATGGTTTTCAAAACCGCGATGGAATTATTAACATTCCAGCGTAACGCGCATTTTTCCTTTGATCCTGTAATGCTAGGCAAGGTTCGTATTAATCCGTTTTGGTGGAAGGGTTGCCGCATTTTTTGTGAGTCGTTTTTGTTTTTGTTTTGGTGATTAAAATAAGTTTTCATTCATACTACTATAGATATATTAAGCAAGAGAGAGGCGAGCAATGTTTGCATAGTATTTGATTTTCTTCATACGTTATTTAACGAATAATTTTATACTTAGAATAAGATTGCTTGTTTCATATTTTTAAAACTATTATTCAAACCAGTTTACCGAGGGCTGTTGATCGTTGAATGAATCAATACAGTGATATTGAAGTTTTTGGCATTTTAAGCATGGAATGCCGCAATTCAAAGACATTTTAAGTCATTTAAGAGCATTATGTTCATTGTTAATCAAGTTTAAAGTATTCTTCAAGTGCCATATGTTCTCTAAATATATAAAAAATGTTCCAATGAAAATACTCGAAAAATATTCATTTGCTCAGTTGAAATATGTCTTGAAGCAGTTGTACATTTAATAACTAAAAATAATGTATTATATTTTTTAAAT
This sequence comes from Anopheles maculatus, assembly GCA_002091835.1. NCBI lineage: Eukaryota > Metazoa > Arthropoda > Insecta > Diptera > Culicidae > Anopheles > Anopheles maculatus. Next base: position 160,898 of record KZ062148.1, on the reverse strand, counting down.
AATTAGCAAAAAATTTATGGAACACAAAAAAGTTAAATTGCCGGTAATATCTTGCCAGAGTCAAGCATATTGTACACAACTTGGATGTTCAAATATTGTGTCATAAACCAAAGCAAAGACATACCTTTATGTGAGGCTTACTGCAAGTAGAACTAACTTGAGTTTTAAACTAACCACTTTTATTGATGCTTTACTATTTTTACATTAAACAAGCATTGTGCTCTTAGTTAAAAATAAAATAAAACGAGCAAAATCCTCGAATTTTTCTTGATAATTTTAAACCAAAAACTCGTTGCATCTTCAGCAAACTGCATGCGAACTGGACGAATACAATAAAAGAGGGGAGGGGGGGTAGCAAAAGCACACAATAACAGAAAAATCAATATCCTCAAGCCGGAATATCCTTCCTGCCACGGGAGGGCCGAGCGTAAATGGAACAATACCAAAACTGGAGAAAGCGTCCAAATAGCGCACGGACAGGGACAGGACACAAGACAGGGCGACGGTGTAAAGAGCGTGTAACGGAGTATGGTAACAACAGGCCAACACAACAGTAAAATCGTGCATCGTTGCAACGGCGAAAACAACCATGCACCGTACTTTCGATCCACTGCCCGGACGCATTTCTATAAAGCGATGGGCTTTGACAGGTTCGTTGATAAGGCCACAGCTCCGGGATGTGTGAACGTAGCGAGAAATTTGCAAGAGCAACGCCAACTATCGTTACTGGTGTGGTGGGTGGGCTAAATTGTGTGCTTCATCGAATGCGGTGTCCGTTGATGTATATTTATGTTGGCACAGCAGCTATGGATAGCAGTGGCAGCGCTAAGGTGCTTTACCTCGAAAAGGACACGATTATTCGTAAATATAAGCGCCGAAAATTCTCAAGAAAATGGTGAAACACAATTAGAAATTTCCTAGATTTTGTATACGGAAATAAGCAATTATTCTTATAGGATGTTGCTGCTTTCTAGAGATTTTTGTGTTTATTTTATTCTTTCTCCTTGTGCAATGACAAAGAAATGAAAAAACCAATTAGAAAACTTACCCTAAAATTAGCTAAACATATGCGATTTTATCTTGCGAGAATGAACCAATGCCCTCCATAAATAACTATCGCTGGCTTAATTCATCTGGATGCAACCTAATTCTGTCACCGTACTATGGTAACGTGGGCTGTGGAAAATGAAATCGACATAATCTAATGATTGGGCCAAATTTTTGGCTTCGGGCCGACACTTTTCTAATGCGCTTTTAATTGCAACCGTGCTGCAACGAGCCACGCATACCCGGCAAACCGGGAAGCTAAGATAAGTGATCCAATTCTGTCAAATGTCGAATCTGACACAATTATGTTTACGTTAGTGAGAGTGAGGGCATACAGGGAGCTGGTGGGGTGGGTAGTAGCGTCACCAGTGCAATTATCATATGGGAAATGGGATGCACTATGCACTGCTAATTTGTCATTGATGGATACGGATGAAGCTCTCTCTAAGCACAATGCTAATAAGCTTTCCCGTACGGATTGAAATCATATCAATCATGGTTTGTTTGCTTATTGGATACGGCGGTCCCTTTCTCTAGCGAAGGTTTTGTTGGGTTTGTACGTTTAATAATGCATAAATTTGTGCATAATAAAGACGATAAACGATAAGGAGTTAGATGGAATGATTACGTTAAATCATGAAAGTTTAAAGCATCCAAAAACTTAAAACGCTGCAGTGTAAAACAAATCGATGCTCAATAAAAAAAAACTGTAAATATAATCATAAAGGGAACTTTCAATTATCGGTGCTTCAAGCATCTGCTTAGTTTGCTTATACTATGATCCTCCCCAAGTCCAGTCAAGTCTTAGTCTGGATTGACATAAGCATCGCGTAACAAGGACAGTTATTTACTTAGAGAAAGGTAATTTACAGTAACCAGAAACACATATCATGTAGCAAGTTTTCTAGAAGTAATTATCAATTTAAGAAAAGAATAATCGTAAACTTTAATGCTTTAAGCATGTGCTTTCCTTCTAATATGATGCAAATTCGATCAGGAACAAAGAAGTAAAAATGCACGAATAAACCTAAAGATGAACAACAAAATTTAGGTGCAAATACCTACTTTATGATTTATTTGAACCTAGCCATTGAAGGAACGGAACGAACCTATTAGGTTCCTATTAATACGTTATACAGCTCTTGTTTTTACCGTCGTGGCCACTTCTTTGTCCCAGACTTCCACATTTTATGAAGCCAGATGTGTAAAAGGAATATTATCCTATGCTTAGAAACGTATGCTAAGCACGAGTCTTAAGTTTTGAGAATCGAGTCTCTAGCTCTCAAAATGGTGGAATACTCAATAATATTGATCCTTTAAAAAAGTAATCTATTCTTCCTTCAAATCCTAAGCACTATTTGAAGTTCATGGTAAAAAAAAACATCCAATACAGACATTAACGCAGCTTTAAACCTATTGTTTTCATGCTCTGGTGAGCACTTGAAGGGTTCTCTTTTAAAGAATTTGTGTCTGGTGCGAGATGTCTTTTTTTGTTGGTTGTGCCTTAATACAGCAGCCGCATTGCAAGCACCTGAGGCGCTACATGAATGTCTAGTGGCGGTAGTTTGCTAGCGTATTAAAAATGTATGCCTCACTGCGGTCAGTGACAAATGAAGCTTTCTTCAGATCAGGCTCCCTACTTTTGCTACAGCTTTACTGTACGTTGTGTTGCTAAACGTGTGTGTGTATGTTTCTGTACGGAGGAAGTTGTTTTAAAGGTTGATACAAAGTGTGTTCATCACCAGAAACATTGAAGTAAAAATTATTGCTTCAAACTTGATATATAAAACGAATAATAATTCTACTGCTGTTTTATAAGAATTTAAGAACAACCGTTTCTTTAGCTAAATAAACAGTTGATCTTTTTTACATTCTATTGTATTGGTTTAGACCCCTAATTAGAACCTTAAGCTATGGTTGCAATCTCCGTTCCTTCAACACGCACTCACAAAGCTTACGCACGGGGAAAAAGGCACATTCCCATCGGCCCTTAATCGTCCGCAGTCCCGTAACATCCATCCAAAACAATGGATTATTCATTCCGTGCTGTGCAGTGCAGGCCCCAAAAACACACTGAAACACAGTTGCAACAAAAGCTGGCCGGCCGATAAATCGTGTGGATGAAAGCAAACTCCAAACAAGCCTCCCATTAGTAACCGTCGAGCTGGGAAAAGGGCTAGAAAAGGAAACAGTTCGAGTAGAGTAAAATCAAGTAACGTAAGCACACAAGAGGACGGCCACACGCCCACAAGCTCAGCGCAGATAGAACGCAACGAAGCAACAAAGCAAGGCAACGCAGGAAAAAAACACACACAGGACGTTGATAGAAAAAAGGGCCAAACGGAAGTGCCACCAATTGTGGGTCCGGAAGAACCACTATCGACGGTGTGCTTCAAGTTTTTGGATAGGTCTGTGGACTTCATGGACGAGTGCTTTCATCACGGATTTCTTCCGCTTGTATGGGTGTGCGCTCGTCTGTGTTTGTGGGTGTATGTCTGCGCGAGTGTGTGCGAACATGTGGGTGGGTGCGCTTGGCGAAGCGGCGAACAGTGTCCAGCTTTACGTGTTTTGGTGCGCCTCTGGTGTGGCGTTTGGTAGTGGCGATGCCAAAACGGCCCCCGTTGGCAGAATCATAAAATCAATATAATAATCATAAAAGAAACGAGGTTATACATCACGGTGGAAACGGGTTGACCATCGTCGTGTTCGTTTTTTTTTCTGGTGCTGCATGGGTTGCAGGATGGGTTACGTTAACACTGTTGTTGTTGTATTTTCGCATGCTCGATGTTTTGCTCGATGTACAACGAACGGAACGTTAGGGAAATGGATACCAAAGAGACTAGACGGATGAATTTATCGTGCAAAAAAAACTCAGAAGAATTGGAATGCTGCTCAGGACTTCAAGAGCAACGCGTTGGAAAACAATTAAATTCGCATTCATTTACACAGCTACATAAAATATAGTGATTCTGTGTAGCAAAATGTATCGGAACAATGTACCACAACGCTTCCGTTGTGCTCGCAAGCTTATCAACACAAAAGCATTACACAAAAACTCCCTCCCCAATTGGAGGATAAATCACGAGCGCTCGCTGCATTCAAAGGACCTATTAGCGTACAATTAGCTTACCCGAGGGTAGGAACAAAAACAGGACATTCAATGGCCACCCCGACCCTGAACGGAATGAATCCGATTACAGCAGAACGGCGAGCGGTGAGCGAGCTTTGTACCGGATATCGAGACTCGCCGCGAGACCTCCGTGCTCTGTAGTGGAGGGCCACGCCGATGGTGGGTGCAGGTAGGGGTAGCACTAGTGCGCCCGGTTCAGGAGCATCATTAATGAAATCAAACCTAAATTGCACGTTAATTAGCTGTCCGATGGGGCGACGGACGGTCGGTTGTCTGTCACCGTCAGCCCCCCCGAGATAGGTATCGAGTGCGCACCGTTTTACCATCGATGCCCAACGACGATTGTTGGGCAAGGACGAAAGCAGACAGTAGTTTTGCTCCGACTCGCTGCCGAACCGTCGTAAGCGACCAGGCGTCCGCTTTTTTGTTCCACCGCCTGGTTCTACCACAACCACCACCACACACATCACACTGTTCTAAATTCGCACACACCAATACACACGCAGCAGCATCTTTGCCTTAAGCTGGTTACTACGATCGCCCCCAAAACGGCTGTATTTAGATGTGTGTTATGTGTGTGTGCGTTTGGTGGTATCTTTTAAACAATTTTATTTTATTTTGATTTTTCTACTCCTTTGAGGTTGTGCGAAATGAAGAAAGGCTGTAAAATGCGATTACCCTAACACTACTAACACGCCACTTTAATCTATTCCTGTTTTTTTTTTCGCAGACCCGTCCGAAACGGTACGCGGTGTGTTCGCGTGAGTGTAGCGAGTAAAGAGCAAAAGCTCGCAACACGAGCAAGAGAAACGCCAACCAAAGGGAGAGAGCCAAAAGCAAGCACATCAAAGCAAGTGAGAGCGAGCAAGTGTGTGAGTGTGCGTGCACAATAAATACACCTACGCCCCACGTTTGCCTATGCCAACCGCGACGTATCTGACGGTCTGCGAGACCGTGTGTGCCAGTGTGGGTTAGCCGTGTTCACCGTCGGGCCTTGGATAGCGTCCCCGTCCCGAACCGATCGTCCTAAACGCGCAGGGAAGGGCGGAGGGGTGTGAGTGTGTGTGTGTGTGTGTGGGTGTGCAAAACAGCAGGCGCCGTCCGTTTTTCAACGTCGGAGATGAAGTTCGCAGGCTAGAGGGAAAACACGGAAAAATCAGTGCCATCGTTTCGTGCTCCGGGGAAAAGCTGTGTGTGTTCGTGTGTGTGTCTGTGTGTGTCGCGGGGTACTGGTGGAGTCATTCGTGTAATGTGCATTTAGATCAAGTGGCTTCGATGTGTGGGTGTGTTTGTACGTGTGTTTGAAAGAAGAAAAAAAACGTGCGATTGATATTTCGAAATCAGTGGTGCACGACCGACTGGTGGTGTCGCTGTGAAGGAGATGAGCTAAGCTGAATCCACACGAGTGAAAAAGAGAGAAAGAGAGCGCGAGTTTCGTTTTGATTTTGTGGCCTTCGTCCGGGTGAGGTTTTGCGAGTGCACGTGTCAGTGCGGGGGTGCCTGTGTTGTCAGTGTGGGCATCCGGTCCCGATCTCGCCCCACAGCAGCAGCAGTGCATATAGGAAGCGTTTCAGGCAAAACAAGCAAACAAAGGACATTACAACGGCAGCGGCAGCAGCTGCCATCATCCCACCCTCGAGCAACGGGGCCACGACCACCGAGACCAATACGGCTTGTCCTTGAGGGGGATGTTGTGGATCGTAGGTATACTACTTCCACTGGCAGCAGCAGCAGCAGCGGGTGTACTAGCGGATGCCGACGCAGCAGCAGCAGCACCCTCCTCACCATCGTCCTTGAGCACCACCGAGACATCATCACCGTGTACCAGCGGGCGAAAAGCGGACGCTGTCGCCAGAGGATCCGTCGGTGCCTGGTGCACCATCACCCAGCAGCCCACGTTCCTTCACGCCCGGCCCGCCCCACCGTCCGACCAGTCCGCCAGAACCCGTGTATGCCGGTGCGACCATGAGGAGCGATAGTTCGGAACTGCTGCTCGAGCAACAGGCCGAAGAGCTACGGAAGAAGAAGCTGCTCGAGCTAGCGGCGGCCAAGAAGGCAAAGAATGGACCGCCGCCGAAACGATCGCTGCGCGAAAATGCCTCCTTCTACACGACGTCCAGCCTTGCCTTTCTGTCGGTGACGGCCGGTGCCTCGCTGCTGTTTCTCGTGCCGCTGTACGTGGATCCCGCCATCTCGACGCTGGTCGGCGACTTTGTCGAGCGGCCGACGATGTGCGTGACGACGCGGCGCGAGGACATGACCGGGCTGTTTAACTGCTCGTGGAGCTCGTGCCGCGAGGGCTGCACCTCGGACGTGTTCAAGTGCACGCACATCTACGTGACGTTCATAGACGATCTGAACTTTACCTTCCCGTTCAACGCGACACCGGCGGAGCTGTTCAATCTGACCGACATCGAACGGTCGGAGGAAGCGATCCTGCTGGTCAACATCAAGGGCTGCGGGTATCCGCCCACCGTCAAGTGCAAGAACTTCACCGACCTGTACGGGTTCGAGGGGGCCGTCTTTCCCTGCTACTACTCCAAGCAGAACAAGACGGTCGTGATGACGGCGTACAACCGGGAGGACCAGGTCAACACGATCATCCACTTCTTCGTGGTGCCGTTCATCGTGACCGTCGTGTCGTCGGTTTTTCTCTGCATTATGCACTGTGATTGTAGGTGTAAGAAGGAGCGCCGGCGGCACCGTCACCGGCATCGTCGGCCTAGGATAGAGAATCTCAGGTAAGGTCTACACAGACACAAACACACACACACACGCATACCCTCGGACCGGTATTTGGGCTGATTTTCAGTGTTTGTTTGTTGCCGGCTGAAATGAAATTTAATTAAGGGCCACGCAAATGTCTGCCCGCCCCATCTCGGTGCTACCAGAACCTGTAGCTGTGCGTCACGCCAGTTTGGGAGCGTTGTAGCCACAATTTTTTAATGCAATTTGGGTTTGCCTTTGTGGCGAATATGATTATTTGTTGAAAGCCCCTCGTAACGAAAGGGACATTGTTGTTTTTTTTAATGGGCAAACAAGCAACCAGACACAGTCTATAAAGTGCTGTCTTGTCTTGTTAGAATGTTTAGAGAATGCTGCTATAAATGAATTAATTATGGGCAGAAAATACTATGGACATAATTTAGGAACAAGTGTTTATAAATGGCTAGTTAAAGCCCCGATTTTATGGAAGTAAGTAAGGGAAGTTGTGGAAGCACACAGTTTAAACTACATGAATTGCCTAGGAGTGGTCCGGAAACTCCGAACACTTGAGCGATATTGTCGCTGGTCTTCACACGGCAGAACCGAGGATCGAATCCTATCCGGACCGATCCACGGTAGGCAAAATTGACTGACTAATTCTTCTTCTTTCTTGGCCTAACGACCTCTAAGGTCATTCCTGCCATTTCTGGCTTACTAGACTTATTTTGTTACCGCATAGTTGGATAGTCAGTCCTCACTATGGGGGAACGGCCCAGATGAGACTTGAACCCCGGTCCTGCCGTGTGAAGACCGGCGCCGCTGTCGCATCTACCACCGGGCCGCCCGACTGACTAATTACGTGGTATCAATAAGTCTAGTAAGATATTGTATGGTTGGTTTGACCAAGCCAATCGTTGAGCAAGTACTCAGTACTCAAATTTGTGTTTGACAATTCTTAGCTGCTGGAATTCTTTGTACTCGTATGTTAACGTATACACATTAGAAAAATAGACTAATTACTTCCCACATATGCCTGTAACAGTTAGATAGTCTTTTGTACAAAATATTCAAATGTTTTCAGCTCTTAGAGGCTTAAACGATCAGACGATCCTTCTTTTACCCACCGAAAGTTTGGATTAGGCTCTCCGATATAGTCAGTTCCAAAACATCCGTTGGTTTCTTTTGAAGGGTGTTGAGAATCACTTACTGAGAATGTTGTATAGCAATTTCTATCTTCTCTAGGATTTTCTTCATCGCTAAGGCCTAAAGCACGGATTTATAAAGCTCCCAGGCTCACGATTTTCTTCATCCGTTTCTAGCGCGTTTCAGATAGTGAGTAGCCGTGTTTGGGCCACTCTTCAATGTCCAAGTTTTTATCCAGAAAGAAACAGATGTTGTGAAAACAGCACCAGGGACTAGTAAGTGGTCTGCGATCACCTACTTCTTTGCACAGAGATAAAGTAGACAAAGGAATGAAATTCGAATTTCAAATTTAATTTCTTCATTGTTTTGGTCATGTCTGCTTCAAGTTTAATAATAATGTGTAAACAATCTTAAAAAATCAGCCTATTTTTTAATGTACAAGTTAGCTGTGCAAATAGCAGAGTCAATAATAACTCTGTTTGCAGCCGTGGATCTTATCAAATATTGTCAACCAAGACAAAGGGCAGCCAAACGCGATTCTTCCAGCCTCCGACCAAACTTGTTAAAAATTTAAATAAACTACCAGAAATTATTTATTAACAAACGTTCAGGTCTGGCTATACTTCGCCAGCAACTCATTTCAGTAGTCACTTTCAACCGAGCTGCTTGATTTAATTGCCCACAATAATTCAGCGTTTCGTTCAGTGATGCTTCAGCTGATGTCGCAATATTGCACGTTTTTGGGCCATAAAAAATCTCGTTTTTGGGTCATAAGAGGACCCACCTTACCCGTCTTTCGCACCTACAGTTTAAAATGTCACGTAGTACAAATTAAACAGGAAATAGTGGGGCTTCCTGTGGTGCTCTGTTACGTCTGACAGTGGTATTGCGAGGTGTGCATTTTTTTTTGGGGGTTATTTCTGTTATGTCTTCGGTTGGTTTGGTGGTTTTTTTTGTTGCTTACCGCTTTACTTGATTCACTTGACAACGTTAATCGTGTACCGGCGCCACGACCTGCTCAGGGAGTTCCGGTGAATGTTTGTTTCTCATTCAATGCGGTACTGTTGGTTTGCAATTTATCGCAGTTCATTACGCCATTCGAATGGAACCGCTGCGCCGTTTCATTGCAAGGTGGAAACAATGCAAACAAATTTTATTACTCCCGAAGGATGTCGCTGCAAAATGGGAAGTGTTGCGGCTGTGAAGCAGCTCATCTGTTTAATCTTTAATGTGACCCATCTGGAACGATATTAAACTGTAATAAGACTGTAACGTGCGGGAAGGCACGTCTGAGGTTGTACTTCATATTTGATGGGGCATATTTTATACGATTAAAAACGAATACGTTTCTCAGCTGGACTTCATTTTCGTTCAATCAAATTACACTGCGTAAGCTGGGCCTAACTGCCGTGTAATCGCCACATTTGCACCTGGCCCGATCATACACGTTATATGCTAATACCCTCATATTACTCAGCTTTCGTTCGAGCGAAGGAGGCCTTCACGCTTCAACTTTAACCTTTGCAGGCGTTCTTGCAAATTCTACTTCGGCTGGGTCCAATTACGAGATCGAAATCGGGGCCATCATTATTAACATGCCGCTCTGCCTGAATTTGTGCCCCAAAAGTAACACGAAACGGAAGGTTCGACACCAACGCTTGCTTTAGTCACACATACAGCCCCTAGCAGTGAAGTACAATCCGTTTCACCGAACGGAGTTCCTGCACCTTCGAAGGGTTTTTGGTACAAAAATTTGATTCACCCCGCAGCTGCTCAAGGGTTCGTCGGGAGGGAATTAATTATTTTAAACAAGCGTCTCAAATGCATTCGAGAAGTGAAGTGTGCCCTCCAGAACCGGTTTTGTCCTTGAGCAAAGAAGTGCAAGCGAAGTGAACAGCACAAGTAAAGTACTGCAGTATAACCACAGACTACAGACTGGTTCTATTCGGTAGGATGTAAGTAGATGCTCACTACACTCTTAGATACGTGATTAAATGTCGATTTTTCATCGATTACCAACGAAAACGAAAGAATCATCACAGCAGCAATAAGTGGGGAGAAGAAATCGAAAGCCGGAAGCTCGGCACCATGCTGCTGCACCAACTGCCCTGTCGGGTCGAGAGCTTTCACCTGGTGCTGCACTTGACCTTAGGGACATGGGCTAAAGCGCGCACACACACTTTAGCTTCTCGTCTTTTCCCAGCGGCGCTTGATGGCCGATTTTTCTGACTTGACAAACGCCCGATTGACAGCACTCCGCATACGCTCCGAATGGGGGAAAAAATCGAACGTCAAACTCGCTGGTTTGGCCCTGGTTCCGATGGGCGAACCGGGCATTCGTGTTTGTACGTCTGTTCGCTTCCGTGTTTTGCTGCCGGATTGGGGACGTTTTTTTTTTGTTGTTCTTGCTGTTTGTCCCGTGTGTCGACTGCTGGTGGTAGAAATTTAGCTCTGCCTGGTGGCGGCTGTCGAAAAGTGGATGACAATCGCGTGACAGTTCCCTATAACCGCACCAAATGAACAGCCGGTCGGCCCATGCAATGCTGGTGGATTATTTGTTATTTCATTATGGTTAATAGGGCGGTGGCGGTGAGCACCACTCGGTCAGTGTGGTTTGGCACCCATCACCCTTCGAAGGTTGTTTTACCGCTTTCCAAATTTTCTCTCTCTCTCTCCCTACAAGTTCTTGTTTTTTTTTCGACAAGGATGAGGACATTTTTGCCCTACGCTCGCTTTGAAACCACAGCGTCCCAAATGGTGGCCTCGCACCGTTTATATCCGCCTCTGCTGTACAGACACTCGAGTGCTCTAGGCCGCTCCCGGAGTGCTCCTGGTCCACAGTTCCAAAAATTTAATGTTGCTTAGCTGTGGCCACAACGCTGTGGCCCCACTGTGCCTCGTGCATAATGAGGGACCGTGGTGAAGTGGTGCTTCCACGAACTGAGATCACAATCCCCACGCCATCCCCAAACGCCGCCGCTCTCGGGTGCCTGAGTGCTTGAAGTGTTTAGCGTTTCTGTTGCCATTGTTGTTGGCTGGCTGCTTATGACCTTCACAGCACAATGCGATGGAGTTGTTCATTTTGTCGCCGACCTGCAACCTGCAACACTCTCCGCATGTCCAGGCAATTATGGCACTGTGAAAACACGTGGCTTTGAATAATGGAGCACTCACTCCCGACACACACACACTTGACATACAGGACTGGGTCGTTGTAGCGAGCCTAGCTGCCGACAGTAAGGAGCTGCTTCGGGGAAAAGGATATTTCTCCTGCCTACCGATTTGGACGGTTTTTTATGGACGGTGATTGTGGTAGGTCTCGTGCTGACACATAATATTAAAATTGGAGAAAACTGGAAGAAAGTAAATTAACGTGAGCACTTCAGTACCACCGGGGCAGGTTCAAATTCACCGAAAACACGTTGCGTTGCATATCATTAGAGGTGAACGAGGTTTAATGAGGGCGGGATGTATTCTCCAACACTCACATGTTTTGAAGTACATGATCATCGTACCGTTAACACACTTGGGAACACGATCGTTAAAAGATCTGTTAACAAATCTGTATCCAAATTTGGTGGTATGTTTGTTGTTTAGTAACAAAGGCACTTTAACATAAAATTGTCCGGTTTTTTATTAGACGATCCTGCGCCCCAAGAGCGGACCTAGACATCCGGAAATGTTGTCAAAGGTGAGCCGGTTGTTGACGTGTAACTGTCCTTAGATCTGGGATTTGTCTTTGTAGACGATAGATTTGAGATATCCCCTTAAATAAGTCGCCGATATAAAAATCTGGGAAACCGGCCTAGGAAAATCACACCTCTTATGGCACGTCACGATGATTGCAATCGAAATATTACGCGATTTCACTTAATATCTCTAACCCACTCTGTGATACGAGTGTTATTCGTGATCACAGAAACTAAAAATAGTGAAAATAGAGAAGGCTTCGAATGTTGCAAACATCTTCTCAAGTCTGGAGAAAGACAAAAACGTGTGTCGAGGAAAACCGAGGCCTTAATTCCTGGTGTTTTTCATGTTGTGAAATTTTTTAGACTGAGGTTGTCAGGGCATTCGGTCCAGTATATTATCAAAGCTTGTTGTCTATGTCTGAGACGAAGTCTTCGATGAGACAATCACTCGGAACAGGCATTTGTTTAAAATATCTTTCAAATGGATTTGATGGGTAAACAATTATTATTATTACGCAACCAAAGTATAGAATCAAATAATTATTAAGGCCTCAAATGAGCTGGCAATTTGGAGCATTTATGATTATAGCAGCTTTGGTTAAAGTCTTACTAACTTTCAAAGGGCCGCCTGGAAAGGATTGAGAATATTTTATGTTGCTAGAATGTAGGATTTGGGCGTCATTGTATTCTATTTTTAATGCAATCGTTATTTGTATTACTTGCTACAAAGCATCAAAGTATAATTAAGAAATGATAAACAAAACCGTCCTATCCACCAAACTGTTGATATAAACACGTTTTCCTCTCTAAGAACAATTGTTTTGGAAATTTGAATTCTCCTCGAACGATATGGACCAAAACGTGCTAATGTCCCTTTATCGCACTCCGGAATACCCTCGATTCACACCACCGATTACAGTGAACCCCGTTTTGTTCACGTCCAAAGCATTGTAAGCAACAGCAACACTTACGCCGTAGTCAAATGTCCCCGTTCAAAGGCACGTAACAACGAAACGCACACAAACAATTGGGAAGAGGCGGCAAAAGCGCCACAAATCGCTTGAGAAATGGCCAAGATACATCAATTTATAAAGCAGTATTGTGAATATTTACCCTCCTTTTAAAAACGGAGAAAGGATTGTGGAAAGAGACGAATCTATAGGCGAATTGTTAAACATTGGGCGTCTAACGATAAAATATTGGCCATCGTCAGCGTGGATGGACGGGTGTACTTACGCTGACCCCACCGTGTACGAACGGTTTGTGTGTATGTGTGTGTGTGTGAGGTACGGCGATTCTCTTTATTTTGCAATCCGCCATTGGTGAATCTGCCATTCATTGGAATACTTTAACGTGGTTGAAGACTTCATTAGAAATTCTCTAGCAGTACGCCAAAATTGCTATTGCACTCGTTGTGAAGAAAGTGTGTTTTGTGTGTGCGTGTGTACGAGAGAGAAGGATAGAGCAAAATTGGAAGCAAAATCAGGAAAACGGAGCGGAAGGAACGATCACAATGATTATGCTGATGTTCATGTTCACGTACATGGTTAGGAGTGCCTAGCAAGATGCTGCTGCTGCTGCTACCACTTATGGTGTGGCTCATGGTGATGATGATGATGATGATGATGAAAATGGTTCGTTCTTAAAAGCCTGCGAAGAACTTCCCACACCCTATGTGTGTCTGTGTGTGAGTACCGATGGAAAGTAGCCCAAAAACGAACAGCGAGCGAAAGCATTATGGATGAGGTAAAGATGAAGAAAAATAGGATGCAAATAAAGTGAACGGGATCGGTGGAAAACAGGGACAGATAACGCTAGAAGGAAAAGTGATACGCGTTACCGGGTACTGATAGACCTAACGCCTCCATCGTTCTCCTCTCTGTTACTCTCTCTCTCTCTCTCTCTCTTTCTTTTCCTTTTTCTGGTTCGGGGTGAAGGAAGACATTTGATAAGGTCTTCCCTTTTTCGAGAATTAATCTCTCCACCGTACACGCGGGAATGTGAGGCGTTAACGATGTTTGACGGTAAGGGTGATAAATTTAAGCATTTCGGTTGATGTTGGTTACACTTCTTTTCCCAGCCAGATCGGTGGCTGCATCAACAAATAGCGAGTGTCAGCAAACAGAAACGTGCAGTGAACCTTAAACGTATAATGATTTGCCATTTGGTGGGTTCTTTATAAGTATATTTTTCTTCTAATACTTTTTTTTAACAAACAAAAATATAGGTCTTAAATAGTACGAATCATTGGTACAAAGTAATTCATGTTTGTTTTTAAAACTTCGTAAGTTATAACAAAAACAAAAACCTAAGAAAACACCTCCAGCTGCAGTTCTCATCAAGGTTGTGTATTGAAATGAATAATGAAACAAAACATCAAAGAATATTTAGTTCTCAAAAAGGATCACTCAAAACACAAAACAAAAAACCGTATCAAATGTATCGAAGGCGGTGAAATTGAAACGAAAGTAATGAACGGAAACATAAATTTGAATGCTACAGCAATCAATAAACATGGCAACACAAATAAACCTATTCAACACACACACACACACAAACCATCCAATTCGAACTCGAAAAGAAAATAGGTACAGGAAGAAAACGAGAGCCCACACAAAAACAAAACGATTTGATCCGCGACCTGCCACTTAAGGAGATGGTGAGCCTATCATCAGCCCAAAGAAACAAACACAGTCGCAAAGTATCTGTTTTATTTTCCTGAAATTGCAAAGGAAAACAGGCGGCAACAAAAAAAAACACACGGCCATGATTCATCTGCGGAAGTACGCCGCGTTGAGTCCGTCCTGTAGCAAAGGTAAAGTGTATTTCGCATCATTTGATGGGACAAATTTGCATTCCAAATGCAAAGCGCGCACCCGTAGTCCCGCGGGTACGTCCCACGACCTTTACTGCATGCGGGTGCGGATACATTCTCGAGCCTTCTTTAGCGTAAGGAAGAAGTAGCAACAACAACCATCCAGCACATAACTCTACGGTATCAACCGCAAAAACGAGCAACAAAGAATCCGCGACGAATTTCTTTATTAAAAACATATTTTCATTGGCACGCCCGAAAAACTCACGAACAACTTCATTCCGGCGGAGGACACGAGGGGGCTGTTGGGGTGTGCAGGTACACGCTTTATGGTGTACTGCACGACATCTTTGGATTACGGAGTACCACCGTTACACGGGGTGAAGCTTTCTTTCCACACCAAAACAAAGCAACAACGACGACGACGTCGACGATGAAGAAAAAAAAAGATCACGAAAACAACAACAGAGCCTCTCCCCAAAAAAAGGCACTGAATCCGAAACTAACCGGAAAGGTTCGAAGTGGAAATCATAAAACACGTGACTGTACGATTTAATGGTACGTCGCATGCGAAGCTGCTATTTGGGCAGATTCACCGCGTCAACGGGGTCGCATGTCGCGTGGGTCCGTTCGTTCGGTAGGATATTATCATTGGTGCAAATTTGAAGGTAACGAGTGTTGCGAAGCATTTGGACGTTCTTACCACTGCTGCTGATGCAGTCATACAAATTTCACAAATCCTGTTCTGCATTGTATGCATATTAAAGATCTATTGAAAGAAATTTGTCCACCGTCAGGGACACGTCTTTTTATGAAGAAGTTTTATAAAGAAAGTTTGGTGCAACTCGGAAGCATTTTGGTGGCGGAGTCAGTTGCTAACATCGAGACACATCGAGGTATCGCAACGGAAATATCAAGTGCTGGGATGATAGAAATGGCAGGCCAAGACCATTTGGGTTGAAAGGCAAGAAGAGAAATGGAAGACAGAAGTATCTCTGTAAGATGCTACACAAAACTTACGGAACTTAATTTTGAACAAATCCTTCCGTTTCCTGAAGTCAAGCTACCTGTCCTATGTCTCTATGGCAGTAAGTTGAAAATTTTGTTCCTTTTTTTCTATGTCTTAGTGATTTGATGATCGTCCGTCTTGGGTATAGAATGAAAGAGTTTTGCCAAAAAAAAGTCTATCACTTCTGAAGTCAATTGGTCATCTTTTCGATTTTTTTTTAATAAAACAAGTAACTTAGGTTTATTTAATGCTTAGGACGTATACATGTACATTTTGGACCCCAGTTTATAACAAATAACAATGAAGGACGTTTTTATCAATCACAGCATCGTTGTTAGATCATCATCAAAAAGACAAGAAGCTTACCGTTACTTGGGCGTCTAAGTCTCAGAAGTACAACACTCTGATCGTCTTTTACAGCGATGCTCTGACACCTGGATCAATCAACGTTAGCAACTAACTGATCCAATTCAACTGATATCTTCTGACTTCTTTGAGTGCGTTAGCAAAAGCATCAAGTGCTTGTGCAGGAAGCTCTAGTTAGAAGTTGCACGAGTTATATAGATTACTAAGACACATATAGTATAAATCGTATGAAAAATCGTTAAATTAAGTATAGCTACCTTACCTTCCATACCTTCAGTTTCTTAGATATTTCGGGGCGATACTTGAAGATCATCTGAGATTGAAAGAGTATGATTATAACCATTTTAACCATTGTGTAACTAAGCTTATTAAATTATGTAGCTCTGTTGACAAATTTAATGGCATCTGTGATGTTTTGCACAACTGCATGACTCATCAAAAGCCTTATCGAACATAAAAATTTTTGTGATATCGAAAGGTTAAACCCGTAATTTTCGTGCCTGTTAATTTAGCATTCATGCATTAGCTTAGGCATGTTTTGTAGTAACCTATATAGATAAAAACTACTCAAGGTGTGGTGGAGCTCGCAAAATCCTTCTGGTTTTAATATAAGCACAGAAAAGATCTGTCAATCATAGGTCACACAATCATCAGTTGATGTTACGGATAAATTTATAGACGCATTTAAGAGCGCTTTTTAAACACGATCTCAGCTTGTTACATGTCAGTTGATACAACTCAAACGCATCGAGGTAGTAATGTTCACTACAGAGACCTCAGTGCATAACAGATTAAAATAAGGTGTCGTACAATTTTAGACGAGGATTCTCAAAAAAAGTCATCTGTCGAACACTCAAAAATTCAGGAAGCTCAGGGCTTCGTGACTCTTAAATTTGTTTCAAAATCTGCAAGGTGAACCACCTGGTGAGTAAACTGTGTCCTTTTCACAACTGTGCTGTATTGAACTAAACTTCTCCAAAATGGCGTAAGACCCAAATATACACCTCAGTAGTAGGCTCTTGGGTCCACATACCCTACTGAGATGTATTCCACTCTTGAGCATGCTTCAAAGATCATGTAATAGCTACTGAGTACCATAAAAAAACTAATTTGATTAAGTACACACATGATAAACCTTTAATAAAATACATACAAAGACTACAAAGACACTGAGAATTGGGGAGTTCTAATGCTTTTTCCCATTCTGCTCCGTTCTGTTTGCAGTGATTCATCAATATCGACCAGAGTCGACATGCTGACACCAGCGATCGAGGTCTACAAACCACCACTCTGACACAAGGATGACACCCTCGAGAGCAACCTCGGCAACCCGTCGACCAGTAGCGACCTATGACGAGGTATCCTTCCGTGTCCGCCACCATGCTGCGACGTTCCACACCGTTCCCTCCGATCGCGCCACCGGCCCGCCAGCCGACTGGCCGTTCTCACCACACTCGCCGGAACCGTCGTCACGCCCATCCCATCCCACACGCCACTATCGACGCGCTCACCGTGGTCGCTGCTGTCTCTACTGTTTCTGCTGTCCGCTGGTAGCTATGCTTCCGGGTCCCAGGCCCGGCATCCTAACCGTTGCTCCCTGTTTGTATACGATCCGCTCGTTAACGTCAGTCACGATCGGCAGCCCGTATGGCATGGATCTGTGCCCCAGCACGGATCATAGCGGTGGCCTTTCATCGTGTGTGGGGCGGGTGCAACAACTTCAAGGTTGAATGGGATGGCCCACAGGTAGGTAAAGTGCCGACTAGCCAAGATAGTTTGCCCCGCGGTGCTTGTGTATTTTGACCAACATTTTCGGAGATAGGGAAGAAAGGAAAGATTGAAATCATCGCTGGACGATGCTAGGGTGCTAGTGGCCCATACTAAGCTGTACATAGTGGTTAAAGCATACGGATCACCCGTTCCCGGAGCCAAGTACACCGGGTGCGTTTGTCCCGACTCTCGTCCAAGCAAACAAACAAAAAGAAACGAATCGAATGGTGTTGAAAGCATAGTAACGATAATAAATAGGAACAACTCACAACCAGTCCGGTGCTACAAGATTGTTGAAGAAGGCTTACTTTTGTTGTGTGTTGTTGTTAAAATAGTTCCGCCAAGAAAGCGTGACCTTTTCCCATTCTCTGCTACAATGGGGTTGACCGATCACGAACATCCTTCGTTTCGCAAGCAATCCCTAAAACGTCACCAAAGCGCTAGAAATAGAATAGAACGGTAGAGTTAGTAAAGGTCCACTGGCTGGCAGGAACGACGGATAGTTTGTTTGTTTGACCCACTTCATCGTGGGGCGAATCTTTCGTAGGATTTTCTTTGCTTCTCTTGGTTCAACCCATATTCGGTCACTTCGCACACACACACACACGGTACACGTCCGGAGTTTCTGGATAATTTGCAGCCAAACCCGTCCACTACCGGTGCCCAACATTGCGCCATATTGGACGGTGCCACTTTAGATAGGCTGATAAGTATCCGCAAACGGCACAAATCGTACAGGCCGTATGGCAAACATCAACAACGTTACAAAGTGAACAAATGCTACGATGGTGAGGACAGGAAAGAGCGATGGAAGAAGAAGGATAATAAAAAAAACCGAGAAAAAAAACACACATAAACGAACATTCGGTCAGTTTTGGTAGGACGTGAGAAATTGGACGGATACACAGACAAAGTAAAAAAAAACGCCGAAAAGACCCAACCACACCAACACTTAGGTGCATGTGCTTTCGTCCCAAGAAGGTTGCAAAATTGTGGTAAAAGATGTTTTGTTTTTAAGCTCTTTTTTTATCGTTTGTAACCCTTCCAAGAGCCCGGTGAAGAAAACACAACTCCGTTCGAAATGCCTTTAAAACCTGTCTCGCTTTTTGGTGGAGAGGGTCTCCGGAAAGCAGCACTGTACGATCAGCAAACGACCACAACGTGAGCCAACGTGGCAAACCATTTGCAAGCTCGTTTCATCATCCATACCGAACGCACCATTCAAACACCACCATCGGCTAACACGTAAGGAAGACCAAAACATAACCCAAACAACAACAACAAAAAACCGCTCGACAGTGTATAGTTTTGATGTAGCCTTAGCTAAACCGGTCGTCATAAATGGCTAAACGATGGTTATGGTAGGACGCGGCACTAACGAAACGGAAGGCGACGAGTGGAACGCGTGGCAGACGAACGAACAACCACAAGGATTAGCAAAAACAATCTCTTTAGGGTGTCAAATTAATGCAACAACAAACGAAAATCAAACCAAAAAACTAATATAAATGCAAACACAAGTAGAAAGTTGTGCGTAACAAAAAACAAAAAACGGAATCACATAAATGCAACCGGCAATTGAAAAGCAAATATGAAATGGTGTTTAAACGAGCGTTGTGTGTGACAAACGCTTAGCCTTTGTTTTCAAAATAAGCAACAGCAAAAAGTACGTGAAGAAAGCAAAGAAACACTGTGAAGAAGCAGAACAAAACATCAAAACAGTAAGTAAAGGGCGATGCTAGTGTCTAGAGCGACAACAGACGTGTAGACGTTTATGCTAAGTAAGTAAAGGTTAGCTAAGAAGTAGTTAATGATAGAATGCAAAAGCAAAACAAAAAAAAAACAAGAACCGATAATATGTAAGTAGGCGTGTACGTGGATGTAAATGTAAAATGTAAAACCGTAAGAGCATTGTTGAAATGTTACATTAGGTTTGAACACTGGATGATGTTTTGATAGGAAAAAGTCACCGGGAAACCCAACAGAACCTTGCTTAAAGCATACAGTTTACAGTTCATTTATTTAACAAATTTCTAGTAGCTCCGTAATATTCTTGAAAATTTTGTTTTTCAACTTGTGTTTTGTTTTTTAATTTCATTTTTAGTCACATCGGTTACTAGCGCCGTTGTGTCAAACATCTCACTTAGGTGAGTTATACTGGCTCACGACACAGGTGCTTCAGATGTCAGGAAGGCGTGGTAAAGATGGCTTTAAAGGGTAGACACCATTTTAAAATAAGCAATATTAATCGCAACACAGCAAGACATTTGTCTCGGTTGATAAGGATGCCGCTAATCACGTTGCTCAATCTTCTACCTTTATCCAACGCACACCAACAGGGACACTGCGAAAAGCAATGTTTATACATTCAATAAAGTCGGTGGCACTTCATTTGATGCGGTGTCGTTGAAGTTGTTGGATATTGAAGCGTAAACAGTTCACAAGTTCCACTCGCTCATGCAGCAGACACCTTTTAAAGCATACAGTTTACAGTTCATTTATTTAACAAATTTCTAGTAGCTCCGTAATATTCTTGAAAATTTTGTTTTTCAACTTGTGTTTTGTTTTTTAATTTCATTTTTAGTCACATCGGTTACTAGCGCCGTTGTGTCAAACATCTCACTTAGGTGAGTTATACTGGCTCACGACACAGGTGCTTCAGATGTCAGGAAGGCGTGGTAAAGATGGCTTTAAAGGGTAGACACCATTTTAAAATAAGCAATATTAATCGCAACACAGCAAGACATTTGTCTCGGTTGATAAGGATGCCGCTAATCACGTTGCTCAATCTTCTAGCTTTATCCAACGCACACCAACAGGGACACTGCGAAAAGCTATGTTTATACATTCAATAAAGTCGGTGGCACTTCATTTGATGCGGTGTCGTTGAAGTTGTTGGATATTGAAGCGTAAACAGTTCACAAGTTCCACTCGCTCATGCAGCAGACACCTTCGCAACATTGTTTAGGTTCAATGATTGACATTTGGAAGTACACAGGCAAACAAACACACACTCACAGAATTAGGCTTGCGTTCATTCCAAAACTTCCCACCAGTTATTTGGAGATAAAACATTTCGTTCGTGTGTATTATCTTACAATAGATCGATCGATCGATCGGTGGTAGCCCGGCTAAGCCTCACCTCAGCGCTGGAGCATTTGGTAAGGCCAATGAACCGAATCAACATTAAAGATTCAACAGCTGAATCGACATCCGGACGAACGTTGCCCCTTACATTACCATGCAGGATGATTAATAACTGCTTTATCTAGCTCTTTTATTGTTCTCCTAATTGGCGTTACGTCTTTTGGAACTGGTAAAGATTTGTAACACTGTTACTATTGAAGAAGGCTTTAATTCCTGCTTCATTCTTCCACAGTGATTATAATTGATTTATCAACTGAGTTGCGTCCCTCTGTTTTGCTTAATACAATAATTTCAAATACATAATTTTTCTGACTTTCTTTTCTTGGCGGTTCGATGATAAGCGCCCTTTCATTGTCGAAGGAATGAAGAATGCTGCTTCGTTATGATTCCCCAACCAGATAATCATGGTGTCGCTTCAGCAAGACGCTTCGAAGGAAGCATCAGTAATCATTGCTTATCAGCAATCAGCAGCCTGTCTGCTAGTGTCTGACGACGACCAGAACGTTTGCCATGGGATGGAAGGACAACAATTCATTGTGGCAACCATTGTTTAATCATCGTTTCCGTTTAGCGTTTCGATGCTGGTTTACAAGAAACAATTAGATTCGTCTGCGGCACGATTGTTTCAAACCCATCACAAAGTGTCTTTATTATGGATTGAATGGTTTTGATATTTTTGGTTATTTTGATAATGTTGTTGGGGCCAGGGAATTGTTGTGATACCTTTAATACTTTAATTAATGATGAATATTACCTTTTTTGTTCGCTTTTCTACAGCACCGAGCAGTGTGCGTGTTACCGGGGTGAAAGTTTCTTTTACAACACATAAAAATACGTTCTTTAATGGCTCTACCGAGGGTATGTATGATTTCACATTTTATGCGTTGCATGCTACGGGTCATGCCCCGTCGTTCAGCGCGACGCTCACGGTGAGTTTATATGCCCCCCGAGAGTAACGTACGCCGCTCCCGTCTGTCCGGCTTGGGCTGCCCAGTTCGGCACAAAATCGTTGCCATTTTAAATCAGTTTAAAAATAATTTGCAACTGACACTCTGGGACGAACGATCAGGCTTTACGCAATCTGTGTTCGGTAGGAAAAACCTTTAGAAAGGGAAGGTGAATGTAACTATTATTTTTAATTGGTCTCGGGAGGAAACCGACACTACCGAGCCGATGAAAAAAACTGTCTACCTATGCCACATTCGAAGCATCTAAACGCCTAGAGGATTTTTTGATTTGAAGTTTTATTTTTAATTTTAAAATGTGTAGACAAAACAGTTTTGTTTCACAAAAAGCTACAAAGAAATGAAGAAAGATAATTTGTGCATGACAATATACAACAACAAAAAAAAATTAAAAACAAAAAAGAAAATATCTAGGTGTATAAAAGCTAAGTATCATAAACCCAATGTAACAGAAGTGAAAAGAGATTTAGAAGAAGGAAATAAACATCTACAGCAAAGGAACTCTATGCAAAACGAATTAAGAGGAAATAAATCAGTTAAATAGACACAAAAAGCAAGTAGCGCTGTAACGCCACTGTTGATGAACTGTTAGGGCCGTTATCGAACGGATGAAGAAAATATATGCACACATCCTGTAAAATCGTAATAGTAATGGTGTGTAATTGACAGCTCATGTCAATCGTGGACAAACCGCGTGACACGATGGAGACGCCTGGTGATTTGTAAGCAATAACGTTTCATTCGGTCAGTTTCGGTTGATCGTGTGTTTTATTTGTTTCGTTCCTGCTCCTTATAAAAACTTCTCTTTTTGTTGAATAATTTGCGGAGATTTTTGTGTAAAATGCGTATAATTTAAGCACATGAGATTGTAGCATATTGTTATTCCACGGTAACAGCAAAAAGGCCATATTAGAGCGTGTAGAACATAGGACATCATCTTCGCCGTGCTAAACAAACAACCGATGCTTACCTTAACCATTTCTTACCATAACAACATGTTTTCAGGGTTAAACGAAATTACGCTGCTCTACGCGTACCAGCTGTGTGACCCATAACGGAATTCCTATTATGGAATTGATTGTTTTACGTACAATACGTACGTAGTGCATGAAGCTTGTTTGCAATTATGGGTCGCAAATACAAAGCTGAACCAAAAAAACACAAGTCTTCTAGTATATGATTCGTACTGGTACACACATAAAAACACATTTGTCTTTAAGGTTTCTCTGTGGTCTGAACTCCAAACTCGACAACAATGATGCAAGATTCGTTCTGCTCATACCACAAGCATACAGACACACAAACGCACGTCAATCATGATGCCATGTGAAGAGAACTTCCGACATCGCATGAAAGTATTAAGTGAAAATTGCAACAAAAAAAAAAAAGAGCAGCTCATTCATTTCATGCCTCCATGCATGTGCGAGGCCGTTGTCAACCGTCTAGCCGGTACGGTTCTAGCGCGAACCTTTTCCAACAGTTCCCATTAAAGACTCAACTAGCACACACACACACACACACTCACACACGGGTCGCTTGGGGATGTGTAGTTCTCTGCGCTCAGCCAACCGGAAGCTATTTAAAAAGGGCAAACCGCACGGTACGGGTCAAGCGTGCACGAATCGAGCTGAGAATGAAAAGTTCGCAAGTCGATACGCTGCTGAGAAGAAACATCATTTGGCCAAAGGGGGGAGGTAATGGGTGACACAAGCAAACACATACACACACACACATGCACACAAAAAAGTCAACTGAAAACATATGGAAGGAGACAGTTCTGCTAGTGGTGCTGACTTAAGCCGAGCCAAATAGGCGGCTTGGTTTCTTGCTGGCGAAAAGCCTCTTGCATCGTCCATCGTCTCCCGGGTGAGGGAAAAAACCACAACCAAACACAAGCAGAAATGGGGGGAGAATGGGGGTTGAAAGGGGTTGAAACGAATGAAAGAAAACAAATAAAACCATCGCATCCTGATTTCCTGTTTTTCTTGCAGAAGAATATGGTTTGTTTATGCGAATGAGTTCCGTTCCACGAAGACGAACTCGTCATCGTGTCTCCAAACAGTGGTCTGTGTGCGTGTGTGCGTTTCTTTTTTATGGCAAAAGCAATTCCGTAACAACAAAAAAAATCCCGTCGAATGAGCTGTGCCTTCTAAAGTCCAGCATCAGAACGGGGTTGACAAAATAGGTCAATTGTCACACGAAGCTGCTACATGCAGGATTTGGAGCTAACGTTAAGCTTGGCTGGTTGTATTTTAATCCGTTGCATATAAATTCAATCATTGCGAAAGTCATAATAGAGCTTTTGTTCTTCGCTACACACGCTCTAAAGACTCCTCTCTCTCTCTCTCTCGGGAATCTGTCGGCCGTTAGCGTGTTTGCACTTAGTTTGCACGGTAAAAGCCGCACGACAATCTCGGTTTAAGTAATTTTTAACCTTTTTAAACTTTTCCAAAACCACAAACATCCAGACCCTTGGGCCCTGGTGCTGGTGGTGGTGACCGGGCTGGAATTGTTTACGATGATGGTACGAAGTTTGGTCGGTTTTGTTTTATTTTCTGCTGGTCGCTTTTAATTTGATGACTTCTGCATTCTCCGTCAGTGCAAACGTTTCAGTTGGAGTAGAGTGGAATAAATTATTTGACCATCAGCGAGCTGGTCAGGCTGGGCCGTGGAGCCGAATTTATTGGACCGGATGGACGATGGAACGAGTGAGCTGAGGTTTTGTTTCGTTCGTTTGCGTGGCACCTACGTTCGTCAAACGGCGGATAAGCGATACAGTTGAAAGTTGTTTTGACACGTACGAAATTCATCACATCTAGCTTCGGGAGGCCTTCGGACGGTAAAGCATTGTATAAACATATTTCGTACACGAAGAGTGATTTGTGTTGTTTCACACATTCGCTACATATAGTGAGTGAGTTTGTGATTGCATACACCACAACAAATGAACAACTTTCAAACCCTTACCAAAACTTCATGCGACTCTGCCCCGAAACGTTCCAATGCTTTTCCCTTAATGGACTGTTCACCTTGTCCACGTCCGGCACTCGCTGGGTTCCCCATCTTTGTACCCGTAGTCGCTTGCTTTCGGCTGCTATTCTGCAGGAAACAGACATGCCGCACGCCACGCTCATCCGATGGCAGTGTTTTTGGGCGTTTCTGTGCTGTGTGCCATTTGTCGCTTGCGTGTCTGAATGTCAACTGTCCAAAAGTCACTTGCTGTTCGTTCCTAGCGCTCTCTTTGCGCCTCCATTCACCTGCCTTTGCGGTACACCTTCTTGTGGTCATGCTCAAGGCTTTCGTACACGCCATTCCATGACATGGCCATTGGTTTGGAACATTTTAAAGCTTTGTGTGACTGCACTAACGAGCGATGTTACCATCCCGCAGGTGTGAAGGTAACGGATACGCCAGCCACCCGATGCCGATGGGACGAACGAACCGATCGGGATGTTCACCTAACAAATTAAACCATTCCACGTGATCGAACGCGGACAGCTCGCGGCTCGTGTTGTTGCAGGCTTGATTGTTATTCGAGAGAACAACGTTTTGGTGACGAATGCACGACATCTAATTGAAGGTGTGTGGGATTGTACGCCAGGATGTCATACCTACTAATTAGTGCGCTCTCCAAATACAATGGTTGAACTGGCTTAGTGCTCCATTTACTATCAATAATGTTTTCAAAATTAATTAAAAGCTTAAAATGATTGGAAACATTTATGTGTAAATTTTGAGAACTAGAAGACTGTTCCCTAAACTTACTTATCAGGCACTTCTCGATCTGGTGCCTACTCCAACAATCCTCGGTACGTCTCACGGTCTAGTACCGTCGTCTACCAATCCAATATTCCGGGCGATCTGACAGATACATCAATGCCTAAAAGTACTTCACGGGCTAGGTCGTCCAATGTTATTCTCATGGACCGGACCACTGGAGCTTGCCGAGTCCTATTCGCTGTACGCTGGTGAGATCATAGTATTGCTCGTCGTCTTATTATCTTTCTACAAATATAGGGCCAAAAATGCTACAGAGCTTCTTCCTCTTGATCTACCATTCGAGGGTTTCGTCAGTTCGGAATAGAGTCCATGTCTCAGAGACATATGTGAGTACTGCAACTATAGTATGACCGGTTGACAGCCAGTACTGCGCACATCTCAACATCTATTATGTTGTTGTGTGTGTTGGCTTATGACTCTAGATATGTGCGTGATCATCTATCTTTACATTATCCCTGCCTTTTTTTTTATAAAAATTGTTTATTTAAAACAATGTTAAAACACAAGTTTACAGAGTGGTGGGGTACATGTAAGGACGACGAATCAATCACAGCATTGTTGTTTCCAACAATGTGGATGATGTAGTTTGCAAACAAACGTAGGATGGGAACTCTCTTACTTATGCTAATGTGACTTAAAACAGGTAAGAGAAGGGATGGGAATTTAAGGTTATGGTTTGGGACGATGGCTTCTATAGCCTGCATCAATATGCTCCAGGCACTAGTTACCCTAGAGCACAGGGCAAACCTGTGCTCCAGAGTCTCTACCCGGGAACAGACTGAGCAGGCTGAGGGCGCACGATTCATCCTGTTCAGCAGAAGTCCGTGCGGCACTTTGTTGTGCGCCATCAGGTACAGCATCGATCGTTGGACGGATGATAATTTGAAGCTTGACATGTTTTTCCAGACCCTTAGCCAGTCAATGGAAGGTGACTCCATTGCCACTTTGGTATCTGGAAGTCTGTCTATTATCACCCGTCGTAATCCTTTCGTTGTGATGGTAGTTGCCGGTCGCCAAGATTTTAATTTTCGCCTCGTTTATCTCTAAGGAGCAGGAGAGCAGTGGGAGAGCATCAAACCAATGACGTCTATATCATCAGTGTATGTCTGGATTTGAGTCTCGAATGGCCCTCTCTAGCGCCAGAATGAAGATTAAACAGACAAGCAGACACTTGGATCCACCGTCGCCTGACATGTTATGTTGGTCATTGTCATTCTTACAAGCGTGGTAAGCTTTGCCGGGATTTCAAAACAGCTCATTGCGTCGCATAGTTTTACCCTCGCCATGCTATTGTATGCGACTTTAGAATCAACGCAGAGCTGGTAGGAGTGTAACTGCTCCGCCATATTCTCCAAGATTTCCCACAAGGTCTATTTTTTAAAGCCTCGCTTTAAAAAAAAACATGATCGCAAGTCATACGAATCACACACAACTTAGTACAATTATATCATGGCTATTTTTTATGGGATTCAGATAGTTATAAAAGAATTAATTAGTTCTTTTTATTGTCATACAATTCCGTAACAAACACAGTTGTGACAGTAGGAAGCATCGTGTAGAAAAGTAGTTTGTTTCAACGATACTAAAGCTCACAATAACCACAAAACATCTTGAGAATATTCATGATTTTTTTACCATCCAGAGAGTATATCTGTTTGTCGCAGAAGATCACCTTCAGTTATTGCAGAATAAGATCACCACAAGATCCCACATGTTCATAAATCCCATGGTCTAATACAATTGTATGATACGGCCTTTTGTATGACAACATTTCCAAACGCTTTGGATACTTCAACTGAAAAACAAAGGATCATATTGGTTAGGTAATCTTATTAAAAAAAAAAAGAATTAGCGGCCAAACCTTCTATTTTAAAATTTTTTATCAGTAAACCTCACAATATATTGGTTAAATTGTTCATTGCTGTTATGGCTCTTAACTGGTTTTGTTTCTTGTGCTCGAAATTAAGCCACGACGTGAAAGTTTTTTCCTTAACACTTCACCTACCGGCCCGCTTTACCACCTTCACAACACCGATCGTGTGGATTTTTCGAAAAGCTGCCGAATAATGACGCCATTTTCGTTGGACGCACTATTTTACGATATAATTGAACTTTTCGAAAGTTAATTACTAGCAGGGGTTAGCATGCTAACCGAGACGTCGGCTAATTGCCTGTGTGTTACCTTAGTAACAGCTTACTAATGTTTATTGCTTATTAAGCTACTACTTGTTGTTGTAGTTGTTTGGCTCACAAATCATGCTCACGCCCGTACACTACACACACACACGCACACATCGTGTCAAGTAAACCGTGACACACGGTCCGCTACTATAGAGATGTTAATTGACGCTTCTGTACAATATTGTTTAACTATTGATGAGCAGATGAAATGGGGACGATTTTCTTTGTGGCTTGTATGGAAAATGATTACAACTCGCGCTGAAATAATCATAACGTCAACAGGGTGTAAGCAGCGAGCCAGGAAAATATTTCGTTGGTATAATTGGTGTGTAATTTTCGAGACGAGTGCACGCCCTATTTTCCCGGTGCGTTGTCTCGTTTTGTTTGGGGGTGTTTATTTGGTGTTCATCGCACACCTTAACTACCCTGTAATTTGGTTTAATTGGAAGTACCTTTACCGAAAAACCCGCCCGTTAATACGATGGGCGGTTGGGCACCGATCGAAATTTGTCAAATGGATGAAATTGGTGTGCGAGTCTTTTCCTTTTTTCTCGTCAATATCGAACGTGATAAAATATTTAATCCTTTATCATTTCGGTAGTACGATGACTTGGGTGGCTACCAAAGGGGCACACACGTGCTGAATTATTAAAGATCATGTACCCATTAGAGATATTGAGTACACTTTCTAACGAATGTAAATCGGTGAAAGCGTGTAAGCTTTACCTGTTTTTCTTGTGCTGTTTGCTTTTGCTTCTTCGCCCAAGAAACCCTTTGCAGATACTGGGCCCGTTCTGCTAATAATAGGTCCCAGGAACCAGGAAGGCATCGCGAAAGCAAAAGCCAAACAAAATGGGGAGGTTTTTTGAAATACTTTCCTTTAAGCGTTTGCTTTCCGAAAGACAAAAATAGACCGATGGGAAGTTCGCTGGAAACGGCAATCCCAGCAATCAATAGCAACACCAATTTACAGTGTGCGCCAGCGCCAGGCACACCGTCTTTCGGGGTCCTTCACTTACGAAAGCTCTCGAGCATTATGCACTGCGACCTTCGGCCTGTTAGATGGGTGTGTGTGTGTGTCAGTGGGTATGCTTAAGTGGCATTGAAAGTTTTGTTGAAATGTTCAAGCTGTTCCTTGACCATCGAACTGCAAATCGGTAATCGATTGCTGCTTGCTCGGTACGATACTGAAGACGCTTTGCGGGCTGCAACTCACACTGCAGCTATTTTGACAGCAGCAGTAGGTCAGCATCGGATCAACCACCCACCCCCCTCCCCGTCCGTGGTAACCCGTCGGATGACCCGCACTGACTGACTGTCGATTTTACTAAGTGCGCTTTCGACCTTTCGGCTGGTTTTTTTTTTGGGTTTTCAACCAAGAACCAGCCGACTACCCTCCTACCATTGGCTCACTCTATTATTTAACGATTATTCGCGCCACCAGGATTGTCCGTCTTTTTATTTACATCGATTTGACGGGGGGAAGTGATTGCCGCGCGTTCTAGTGTGTGTGTGTGTGTTCGAAGGTGAGACACTCGAGAGAACAACCTCGAACCTCAACTTTGGCCATCTATTATTGGCGTTTAGAAGTATTTTTGGTGCGGGACTGTGTTCCAGACATATATGGAGCCTGCTTTCTATACTACAGAGTCCCAGTATTAACAGATATACCGTGGCGAGCTTTATAATTCAAAACAGTCACCCAATGCCAATCCCGTGAGCTTAGCGGAGCCTGGTTGGCGAAACCTTTTTTCTTCAAAAAAGGGAAGAAAGTATTTAAATTTTTATACCGATTATACATGTTCCTCGGTGGAAGATTTGGCGTTTAGCTATATTTCCGATAAAGACCAGAAAGTGGAAAAAAACACTGTATGAGGCAAACATACTTAACACCATTCGTACGCTTAAAAAAAAAGGGATGGCGCAGGGAGTGCAAATGTCCGCGCGCGTGTGTGTGTGGGTAGGACGTTTATTTATATTTAATAGTGGTTCTAATTTAATATTCACATTGCGTGCCTAAAGCTCGGAAGCTACAGGGCAGATATGGTCACTCCACCGTTTAGGTTGAGCTTGGACCGAAAGTGACAAACATCCCCTAACAATGTGGTCCACCGAAAGGGGTGGTTTGTTCCGGATAGGGGGTGGTGGGGCTCGCTAGGGGTGAGAGTGAGCATCGACATGTTTTCATTATTGATCAGTGAACCGGTCGACTCCAGTTTTTTTTCCTGACGTCAGCACGGGAACAACCCACGCTGGAGCAACAAAGCAAAACCAAAATAAAAATCTGGTTTTGGTTGGCCTTTTACAATCGTTCGTTCTGAACCACAAACGGAATGGGTCAACCTAATCGTGCTGGGTTTCTGGCACTGCGTTCCTTCACCAGCGGCATCACCAACAACAGCAAAACAGGAAAACACTCTCAAATCATCAGTTTGATGGAAGTTTGAGTAAGAAATTTGGAACGAAACCGTTGTCCCTTGCACGTCCCAACGCGCGCTTTAAGACTGTGTGCGTTTTCTAAAGAGTGTCAAACCAAACGTATTTATTACTGCTGGTACAGGCTTGCTGGTGGTGTTGTCGTCCCAGCAAAAACGCAAAACAACCCTCAAACAACCGTGCTCGTCACCACGCCACGAAACACTTTTATGGGCCATTATGAGTTGTGGTTTTTTCCCCGGTTTCTCTCTGCTCTATCGTTTGCTGTAACGAATATGGTTGGAGATGGGGTCTTTTTTTTGTTTTGGTTCTTCAACAGTTTCCTTTCTTGATGAGCAACCTTGAATACAACCTGTTAGAGCTTGACGAACTGACGAGGGCCGTTGTTCTTCTTCTGAACGACAGGACGAACTGCACAAAACTTCCGTCATCAAAATCAAACCCGTAAAACGCTGCGCCGGTGAAGATAAATTGTTGTCGTTTTTATTTGGTGGTGCTTCCAAAACAACTGTTGGGATTCTATTTAAAACGGAAACCCCCGAGAGATTTGTATCTAAAGTCGGCATTTTAAGTACCGCTGAAACGCAGCTAAGTAGAATGAGTGTAATTAAATTCTATCAATACGAGAACTGGTTTGTCTGTGAGCATACATGAGCTTTTCGTGGAGTATAAGATTAGCGCCTGAAAGTATGCAATTCATGTAGCATACGTCATTATGTACTGCTCCTACTGACGTAAGGTGCTCATTTGTTACTCGTTTATAAAATAACGTTCTAATGAGTGATTGTGCTATTGTGCATACGTTTTAAGAGAGATCTGTCGCGAATTTTCTTGACCATTTTTGAGGTTTTTAGCAACGGTCTAATCGAATTCGTGCATCTCACTCTAAATCATCCAGTTCACCCGAATTGTTCAACTAAGTTAATTAAAAAAGATCACACTTTGATAGGTAAAATCACGTCCAACGATCAGGCCAAATCAAATGTTATATTTCACCGTTCAACAAAACCGCGCGCAGGATGTCAGTTGTCAAATTTCTCTTTCAATTTTGACGGCACGTTGGCAAAAATCGCCTGCAATGAAATTGTGACAATAGCTTAAGTTTTATAGCATCTTTAGCAATGAATTCACCCAAATCGGTTATCATTATACTCAGCTCATAATCATTGTTACGCCCGAGGACGGCCTACGTTGTATTTTCCAAATTTAGTTTAAAATCAGTAGGTGGCTTTGAAAATATCCGATTAGTTTTTTCCCACACTTTGATCAAGGCATATCCACTTGATCCATTTACATGAAGCAAGGCACGTTACTTGCAATTTGGAGGTCACGATAAGACTGTCTTTTCCCACGCTGGTTGGAGCCTATTTATACGATCACCTTTTCTGTGACGATCACCTCATAATCGCACATTAGAAGTGCACTTTCACACAAGCTGCTGAGCACCCACGACGTCTCGATTTCCTGAAAGTCGACAATGCACCGGGTTTAGTCTGTTGTTCGGCCAGTTCGGGAACAAACAACCATATTTCCAAAGAAAATGTCAGTCCCCGTGAGTGTCGAACGGAAACTATACTTGACGTGATTCACAACGGATTTGTAAGGGGAACTCAAACATGGCTTACTTTGCTGTTACGGATATAACAAAATGCAACCAATCTCATCATTATCTGCACTTACCTTAACTTCTTTAAAAATATTGTTTACCAATTCCTGGTACAGTTTCTTTCGATTCATTCTAATATTAATTTGAAATACTTTATATAAAACAACCAACAATTCTAATCCACACCACACTGAGAATGCTAGAACCGTTTGTTGAGATGGATCCAGTTGCACCTATATAATATCGTGAAATCCCACTGAAAACCTTTTGCTATCATTTCTACACCGAGATATGTATCAGATGACCTAGCGTAGATAACGGAATACTTATATTATTCAACCATCCTCTAAGAAAGCTGTTGGTTATGTTACCTATAATTGTACAGTAGAATTACACAATAGTCCGGATGCGCTGTCTCGGTGGATCCTGCAATACCCGAAGGAGATTATTTGAGGGCCAAAACATTTAGTTACGCCGTGCATGGACACCTCCCCGGTATCTTTACGGTTGAATGAAGGATAGTTGGCTTCCCTACCCCTGATAAGCAAACGAACGCCCTAAAACCACACCAATGTAATATACCGTAACCCCACTGAACACGACACAGAATGTAAAAGCGAACCACAAAACACCTCCCAACGCACATAGTACCATTCCACGCGAGTAACAACCCTCACCATTACGCCATTCCTTGTCGTTCCTGTACATTTTCTGTCGATCTTTCTTATCATTTCTTCGATCACGATCATCACCTTAAAATCATGAAACGATAACCCCGTTAATCTTCAACTAGCACTTACCGAATATGCAAACGGAAGCAGTGAAAACCGCAAGCGAAATTGGCCTTAAAAAAACATTAATCGAATGAACACGCGAAAAACGAAGCATTGTATATGGTGACTATTTTTTTGTTTTGTGCAACGGTAAACGGCCGTTTGTTTAAGTAAGAAAACCTATACTCTTCAGGTAGGCATATTCGGTAGACAGCGATGCAAAAGACAATTCTTCCCATAGGCAAACGCCATCGCGAGTACCGTGGGAATGCTCGGCAGAAGTTATGAGGCACACGTGAATTTGTAGATACACCCTATCCAAAAATCGACCGGCAGTGGGTTACCACCACCAGCTCGCCAGCTCTACTCCACAAACAGCAAGCCTACACACACACACACACGTGTTTTACAGTGTTTTTTGGTACCAGGTTCGGGGCGAGAATTGTTTTTGACGCTTTTCGGAAAACCCGAAGAACACAGTTTATGTAAGTGAATGGCGCACAAAATGAAGCGAAGTAAAAAGAGGAAGGAAACGCTGAAAAAAGCAAACCGCGAAGCGCGAAAAGGAAATCATTACAGGGGGAAATAATTAACTATTTTAAATTTGGTAAAGCAAATGGTGAAAAAGTAACAAACAAAAAAAACACACACACACATCACACAACATGTAACAAGTAACGAAGGAAAATAAGAGAAAACAAAAGAAGTAAAATGTTAGAATGTATCTGGTTGACCGTGAGATAATGAAACCAATAGGCACATACCTGTATAATTGTAGCTCCGTGCTGTGTAAACCATAAAGCAAGCGTAAGAAAACATATGTAAATGTACCGTGCAGAAGGTACCACAAGCACAACTGCCGATAGTTGGATAGCGAGAGGACAAACAAAACAAATTGATACACCATTAAAATAAAACGAAATTGGCAAAACAAATAAAGTAATAGGGAAAGTGGTAGGAGAGTATAAAAAAAAAACAAAAGAAAACGTAGCAATAGATAACGGAAGTAGAAAAATTGAATAACAAAAAGGAAGCAAAATGTTAGAAAAAAAAACGAAACGAAACAACACACAAAAAAAAACCAAAACAATACTTCTTCGTTACCCATGTGCGTCAAACATTGGTGATTTAGAAAGGAGAAAGAAAAACCGACCCAATGTTATGTATTTGTTGTTAACGAGCAAATAGAAACAAAGAACAAAATGATGCAAATGGTCAAACAAGTTGTTTAGCGGTAGCGAATCTTGTGTCCCATCCAAAAACACAAACGCCGAACAGAAATGTGGCCGAATATGGGGACAAACAATTGACTACTGCTGCGTAAGTGCTTGGGTGGGCAGCGCAGGCAAAGCATACAACTAGAACGAACAAATCAAACGTAACTATCGATCAGTAGCATGAGTAGTGTTAAACTTTATCACAATTAACCCAGATTTTGCCAGTGAAACAGAGATGACGTACGAGAGAGGCAGCGCGCGATAGAGGGTTGCATCTAACGGATGGGAAAAACTACAAACCGAACCAAACCCAACGCAACTGTGTCTGGTGTGAAAAGAAGCCTGAACGGAAGCGGAAACACATCCACTTAAAGGACACGAAACCTATCTATCTCTATTGCTCTCACTGTTCGGACTTCAACAGAAAGGGCATTATTGCAAGATGAACCAGAAAATGAAAAGAACCCCTAACTACTATTAGTCTAATATTCATTGTGAAGCCAAGACGTGGACAGTGGACAGCAAAAGGTGTAGCTAAACTATTGATATAGATATGTATGCAACCGGCAAGAGATGATAGCAGTAAAAACCAAAAAACCAAATAGAGGCCATTCTCCGTGGTACGGTAGGCGCAGACGTATTGTACATCTCTTAATATAAATATACTCATAAATAGCCTGAACAAGGGTTGGTTAGAGAGGAGGCTGAAAGCAGGGGGGAGGGGGGGGGGGGTGGGGCGGGGGGGGGGGGGGGGGGGGGGAATTGTGGGCACAAACTAGTAATTGCCCCGACCTTCTCGAGCGGTGGTTCGCTGCGGTGCAACGTAACAGCTGCAGTTTTGTGCTGTATCGTTATGACCTAAAACATCGTTGCAACACTGTTACAACAGCACACTACAACACACTACGGGAGCTGGTGCGCACACTATAAACGGGTGATGGCGTTGTGTGTAGGTGTGTGTGTGTGTGACCATACGGTTTTAGTCTATAAGTTAGGAAACACTTTTTTTCGCTCTTTTGTAAAAACAAAACCAAACAAAACAAAAAACAAGAAACAAACCCCAAACCCCAAACAAGAACGACCGTGCGCGGAAGGCACTAGAGAAGAGAGGGAGAATAGGTAAAATGGGGCCGTTCGCCAGGTTCGCCCTCAGTGAAAGCCACGAACACACGTATTTATAAATCAATTGACCGGAAGCTGAAGGTGCGCAGGTGTATGAGGAGGGAGTAGTGTTGGTGGTGTTTGCAGAGATAAGGGAAAGTATAGAAATGAAATCAAATAATAAAAACAAAATACCGATAAAAAATACAATATCGACTCTGTCTAGTTTGTGTTTGATTGAGTGAGAAAGGAAATGGTGTGCTTGTGCTGATGCGCGAACACGTGGCTGATAGTGTAAAGGTAAGTTTTCACTTTGAAAAAGTATTTTTATTAATAGATATTCCTTACCTCTTTATTATATTATATCACAAACTTGGGAATGGTTCTTCCAACTTGTCATGATCGCCTACTACGATAACTACGAGCTTTCTTTTACACCAAGAGTAGTCCGGTGGTAGACATGGTAGTGATGAAGATATAAAACAGTATCGAATCCTATCTGAACCATAGTAACCACCCCAAGTGGCGAAGAATGCAGGAGGAAGCAAGCTCAGGTGCAGAAGCCAAGGGCATAACAAGTTCCTTCCGCTCCGTAACCTACCAGATTGTAGTGGTACTTGCCGGATAGCTCCGCTCCACCTGCTAGTGAGGGAAGACGCAACCAGAGCCCCTCACCAGAGCCTTCCGGTTTCCCCGGTATCAACCGAAGGGATGTCCGTCGGGAGGAACGTGATGCAACGTTACAAGAGTTTCAAAAATCCTGGGATCTAGCTGCCGTAAGTCCAACGGCAAGCAGATACATCAAGTGGACCTACAGAATGATTCCAGATCTACGCCTGTGGACGGGACGGAAGCATGGGGAGGTGGATTTTTCCGTGAGTATATGCATGTGTGCGGCTTCATTACGTCCCCGCAGTATCCCAGGTGTCCAGGTTTTATTGAATCAGTGGCCCACATCTTATTCGAGTGCGCGGTATTTTATGGTATTCGCCATGAGCTACTGGGTTAAGGCACCTCAGATCCGGTGAATTCTGACAACCTCGGTACGAAGCTTCCGAAGCTAGCGAAGAACTTCGAACAGTGGCGAAATAAGGTTGCTAGGTGTATCAGACGGTCCTCCAACAGTTGTGGCGAGAGGAGCGCGCGGGCCAATCCTGCTTCAATGGAAATCGTAAAAGACGCCGCGGTGGATGCCGCTGCACGTCAAGAAGAGGATAACCGCGAGAATGGGATCGCCGGTTCGGATGTGTCTGGGAGGAGATGAAAGACTGGATACAGTAGTAGCACCGGCAAATGTAGTTCGCGTAGACGAAATCCTGCAGGCTGAGCTCGAGAGAACACCACCTCTCATGTTTCGACGAAACAGGGGAACACCACTTTCCCCCGAAACGCTAGACAACTACGGAGACAACTACGCCATACGTGGAGAGTCGATAAATCCAGCTTCAGATAAAACTAAGTAAAACAGATAGCCACAAATGGCAGACTAAGACCTCTCGAAGTTGAAGTGCCAAAAGAGAAGAAGTACCTTTAACACCAGTTCGTGCAGTTATGTATTGTTGATATTAATTCTACTAGGGAAGATCCCTAATTACAGGTCGACTGCAGAAAACTGCTGGCTCGCCGTCATAGACATCCTCCCATCGGCTGCTTTTCCCTCGACTCCATGCTGAGCATTAAATCTGTGGAGTATCAAGATGAGTTCTGATGATCCGGAGTCACGGTAAACAGCACATAACTCAGGTTTGGGATTCAACTTTTAGCGTGGGAACGTAAGTTTTACGTTCTGATTCGGTGACCGGAATAATTACACGGACATAAATACAATTACAAATGTCACTTTATTTTCTTTAACACCGGACTCAACACATACGACACGATAGCACAGAGAGTTAGGTTTGGGCGCGTCCGTTCAACTCGTTGACTCAGGGCAGAATCCTCCAGTGGCGGATCAACCTAGGTGCGGAGGGAGCGGCCGCTCGGGGCCTCGCCGGTTAGGGGGGCCTCGCCGAAGAGGTAATTCCCGCTGGCGCACCCCCCCTCCTCCCTTACAGAAACTTTGGGTCATATTTCTGTATACGTCTCTTCAGCAATAGTGATCAGTGGCGGTTTGGGGGGCCTCGTAGTTGAAGGGGCCTCCCCCCCTCCCGCTCACGACGTTTTATACAAGTATTTAGTAAGGGGCCTTCTGATTTCCTGGTACCGAGACACTTTTCAAGAGGGCCTCGGTTCTGCACAAGGGGCCCTTTAACTACACAAAAAAATTATCAGTTCAATACTATCCCTCCCCCCCCGTCGAAAACTCAAGAAGCATTGGGCCTTAACTTCCTTACCGCTTATCGGATTACTCGATCCTCGAAGGAGAGAGAAAGCTTCGGGAGCCGAGGCTAGCGCGTTCACGCTGGTTCATCATGCTGCGTCCTGGAGGCTGCGTGCAGCTCGAACAGTAAGACTATCTTTACGTCTGATTTTAGAGCTACTGCTTTCGCTAAAAAATTTAGTAAAAGCATTATCAACCTTTTAACTTTGTACTGACTTGTACGACAACGATCTCGAGGAGGTCGTCAAGTTCACGTTTGTTCGCTCATTTCGCACGTTTGTTATTTCGGAACACTGTCTAAGAAGAGACATCTGATTGTAGATTGTATAGTGAGAATTGAGTGACTACTATAGAATTCTCATTCCTCATACCAGAAAACTTGAGCATCGTTCAAAGTGCCCATTATTTAATATACTGATCTGCATACATACCTGCGCGGTATGCGTGTGAGCGTGTACGGCGCGCTAAATGAACTATTTGTCGGTACAGATATTCTTCTGATCCTCATCTGATCCTCATCATCTGGTAGCTAGATGAGGCTCATGTTTCCCTAGGAGAATTAAGGACAACAGCGAGTTTGATGCTCAATCAAGAGAGGTAAAAACATTTGGCAATCAAGGCTTTTGGTTGGTGGAAAAATGCAGAAGTGAATCTAGGTGGTTTGTTCCGTTCCTTACGTAAAACGATGGTAATTAGAATTAACGTCGGTCACAGCACAGCTCACACCGAACAGCGTTTTGATGACAACGCATCGCAACGGATCGGATGACATTCGATACAACACTGGTGTGTGGCTTCGTGGCTCAGTTTTAATAATAAAATCAGTCATAACAGGAAATCCGAGGCAGCAACACGTAAACAAGAAAGAAACGAGGCACAAGCCTCTTAAATCTAGGTAAGTGTAGTGTACGTAATTAGTAAAAAGTATTCGATGTTTTTTTAGTATTAGTGAGAGTATGAAATAAACGCTTTACAAAGGACTTTTATTTCACACAACGAATTACATTTACATTACATTATAACGCGATCGTTGTACACGCATACTTATTACACAAAATTACGATTAGCAACGGGCTCTCACTGCAACGGTCACTATGACGCTACTGGCTCTCTTGCTCTCTTCGGAGATCCCGCGCGCCAGGTTAGACAATTCAAGCTAAGTGCTCGAATTCTTATCTAATCAGATACATATGTAAGCACAATAAGTTGCCTCTTAAGAATGCATATTAATTACCGCCGTCAGTTGATTATTTTGATGATAATCCAACGTCAGAATAGAAAAGAATTTCGTCCTCTCTTCGGAAAGTTACCCCAAACACTGACTCACACAAAAAATCGCTAACCATCTTTTATTTCCCGACCGGAGTCGAAACCAACCCCAATTTGATCGGCTAGCTGAATTCCTGGATCAACGGATGGGGAAGTAGCAGCAAGTAACTGTGTCACAAGACACTCGAACACTCGAACGTGCAATCGCCGGGTTAACGATTGGCCAGTACTCTTACCCCCATCCGTCCGTTCCGTTGCGTTGAATTTACGGCTCACATACGCCGGCACTGCTCGCCAGCAGCACATAATGCTGATTGATGATCCCGAAACGGTACAAAGCTGTTCTGCTTGTTCGCTGTACTGCCCTGTAGGGTTGGGATTAATATTTTCCAACGTTTGCATTCGCGTCCGCTGCGCCACTGTCTGTTCCTGTGGTACCGGTACCCAATGCGCGTAAAACGTTTCCTTCGTTACTTTAGAAACAATTGCCATAATCAATCTTATTATGCGCCATTTATCGTCATCCTTTTCTTGTGCTTGTGTTTTTTTTTCTGTGTGTGCACATTAGGCTGCTGCTGTAGGGTATTGCCGCGTAGCGATCTGCAGGGAGCGAAATTAGATGAAATTATTGCCACCCACAGCAGTGGGCATTAGACTGTTAACGAGCGAACGATACAGAATCATACACAGCAGAGGTATGACAAATTATGGCCCGTGAAAGTTCGAAGTAGCGCAGGTAGTAATTAAAAAGGAGAAACGATCTGATGGATGTATGGTGGCATAAGTTCTTCGAAAGAGAGCTTCTCCTGGGTAAATTTTTTGTTAATTAGATCGGCTGTACAAAAAAGATTCTAAATAGCAGGTTTTTGTATTTAGTAAGATAAATATTATTTTACATTATAATGCACAATCATTTGGTAAATAATTAAAAAAAATCAATTATTTGATACATAATATAGATCTGGATGATGGGGAGATCTAGATGATGACTGATAACGAAACATTACCATGCAGCGGTAAACACTTTCCAGGCTGGTCATCGCGATCTAGTTTCAAGGAGACCACATGACAACTGCGTATTCAAGGGACTTCAGGCGGAGGAAATCACGAATATCAGCCAAACGATAGCTGAACGATCAGACCCAGTGATTAGTTAACTTTGCTGATAACATTAATAGCGAGGGAGTTGAAAGACAGACTCTTGAGGCCATTCACCAAGATCTTTTACAGTAGATACCAACATATAGCTACAGTTCAAAAGGTGTTTCTGAACGGAATCACAGAGGATGTGGTAATCTGGCATTTAGGAATGTTTGGAGTGTACTACAGTCGGCAGAAATCCCTCGGTATTTAGGTACGGATACAAACATAGGTACTTACTTACTTACTTATCAGGCGCTACAACCGCTTCGCGGTCTTGGCCTGCTGCAACAATCCTCGATACCGCTCACGGTCTAGCGCCGTCGTCTGCCAATCCATTATCCCGGCCGTTCTGGCGGACGCATCAACGCCATCACTCCATCTCAGTTTGGGCCTACCACGCCTCCTCTGTCCATGTGGCCGGCCTAAAAGGACTTTACGGGCTGGGTCGTCCGGTGCCATTCTCATGACATGACCAGCCCACCGGAGCCTGGCGAGCCTAATTCGCTGCACGATGGTAAGATCACCGTACAGCTCATAGAGCTCGTCGTTGTAGCGGCTCCTCCATTGTCCTTCCACACATACGGGGCCAAAAATCCTTCTGAGCATCTTCCTCTCGAACGCGGCTAAGAGGGTTTCGTCAGTTTTGGACAGAGTCCATGTCTCAGAGGCGTATGTGAGTACTGGGACTATAAAGGTTTTGTACAGTCCCAGCTTCGTCCGTCGCGACAGGTATTTTGAGTGGAGAAGTTTCCTCAGGCTGTAGTATGACCGGTTGGCAGCCAGCACCCTTGCGCGCAACTCAACGTCTATGTTGTTGTCGGTGCTGACTTTTGAACCCAGATAGGTGAAGTTTTGGACGACTTCGAAGGTGCGATCACCTATCTGTACATCACCCCTGCGTAAATCAGTGTTTGTTAGCAGGTACATAGGTACAAATAACAAACATAGGTACAAATAACTAAAATAAAAGGAGGACAGTTCCTTGAGGAACTCCTGCAGAGCTTCGAAAAGATTCGAATGGACAAGACAAAATTCTAACGCTGTAGGATCTATTAAACACGTACGACTTGAACCAAGACAGTAAGTGACCCTCAATTTTCAATCTTTCGAGTTTCCAAATCAGTAGGACAATAGGTACACTGTCAAAGACAGAGGATACAATACACATAAGATAGTTGTGGGCTTGAGAATGCAACAATGTTAGCGAGGTGGTATTTTGTGCTGTACGATCAGTAGCAACCGTCCCTGGTTCACGTCCCTACAGGGAGTACTACACACATCAGCGCATCGACAGGGTTCGGATCAGGTCGAGGAGTGGTTTAGTTGAGTCTCATCGGCTGCCTGGTTTGCTTCACGGACCTAGTGTCTCAATTAAAGAATGCATGTTTTTATTGCACAGATTCTAGAATAACTAACAATACCACTGTTGAGATAACACGCCGTCTATTATACAGTATAAACGCAAACAATCAAAAGTGACAAATGTCCACAAAATCGATCTCGATCTCGAGTCCACCATAAGAGAGAAATAAGAGTGAGGAACTGAATTCGTTGGCAATAGTCAAAGCATGATTATACCACGAATTTACGTCACCGCAAGTATACTATTAATTGTATTATTAATTAAAAATACTATTTTACAGTGAAGTTAAAGCACGATTTTCCAAATAATTGAAAGATTACAGCTTGATATGAAGAAAAATATAAAATTTGAACTAAAAACTTACATAAATTGCGTTGATGATGTTCATAGAAAATAATAGGAGTAGCTGTAGCAAATGGTATCCGACGACACTCATTTAAACTGAGCCCCTAACTTAATGGATAACATTTTAATGGCACTTCTTCTCGGAAATTACTGCTTTCTTCTATCCCTTTTACCAATTTGCTTAATAAAAAAAGTGTGATAAATTTTTTCTTCAAGCATTTTCTTTGATTTTAATTTTCAAAGGATAGTTATATTTTGTCACGGCGCCATCGCTCATTTACATTTTATACGGTTGATGAGTGTACGTATACCCTCGCTTCTAATGTTAACTTACGCATCAAGCATCAACCCGGCCGAAGGTTAACGCCAAGGGTACGTACTGCAATGCGCTACGATGCAATCATCACCAGCTATCACCAGCCTTCTGATGTCAATATGATGTGTCTAGCGGACTGCTCCGGGGTTCGGAGTAAAATTTGCCCCCGCTGCTAGCATCTGGGCACTGTGGCGCGCTCGAAAGAATTTTCATAAAATGTGTAAAATTTAATAATGCTCAACGTTTGCTATGCTCGCCCTACAAGCTGAATCGACATTCTGGTACGCTGTATTTGCAAGACGTATCGTTTGCTGGAGGGGAAGCAAAAATTTTGCCAATTCCCACCGGTAAACTGGCGGACTGCCGGTACCGGAAGCTTTCCTCGAGGTAAGGGCGGAGAAAGAGAGACTGATGGGGCCGTACGATATGGCATGAAAAATGAAACATTTCAGGAAAACACGATAAGCCGATTTCAGGGTAGCAGAGAAGGGGGGGGGGACTGTTGGAATGTCGCAAATAAACACACGCCAGGGGAATAAAAGAGATTTGCTGCGTTTATTCATTCGGGAGCTATTGTAACCTGGTGATAAATTGAAGAAGAAGAAGAGAAGAAAAAAACAACACTGGAATTTTCAATCCAGCGGTCTGTGGTTGAAATCTGTGTGGCTGTGTGTGTGTGTCATGTGATTGGTAAACGCGCGCTTATCGGCGAACGACATTTATTAATGGTGCATCCGATAAGTAAAGGTTTTGAAAAAAAAAACACATTCAATTAGTACCTTTAGTAGGTTAATTGTTTTGCATGATGCTGATTGTCACATCGCACAACTATGTATGTGTGACTTTTATTGAAATAACGTATGAAAAAATGTACAACACAAAAAGGAAGGATCAAAAACATATTTAATGTAAATTATTTTTTTAACATTTCAAATTTTATGTACTTAGATGAAAAAGATTCAAATGACAATAACGAATTCGTTGCTTCATTTAATATTAAAAAAACAGAAATAGAATACCAATCATCATAACTTCGTTCCTACCTTAACTTAATAACTGATTTAGCCTTAGCGGGTGGTCAAATAAAGTTGCTGGCTGAATGTTGCTGGCGAAATGTATGGAATTTGACAGATTGAAAAGTTGCCAGCCACTTTGT
Organism: Anopheles maculatus; assembly: GCA_002091835.1. NCBI lineage: Eukaryota > Metazoa > Arthropoda > Insecta > Diptera > Culicidae > Anopheles > Anopheles maculatus. The sequence continues at coordinate 118,102 of KZ062148.1, read as the reverse complement.
TGCTGTCAAATTCCATACATTTCGCCAGCAACTCCATTTGACCACCCGCTTAGTAACGTGGCAACCATGGCAATTAAAGTCACCTTGTACGCCCAAGAAACAATTCCTATGCCTTTTACTCTCAATCATGTTTTATTAAAGTTTTATCATGGCTGTACTAAATATAAATAGTTTTGTTATGACTTTTTATAATGCCTAACAGTTTTAAAATTTTCATAATCTCTAAAACGTTTTGAAGAGGACTGAAAGAGTTTTTCTTAAGACTAAAATGTATGTCAAATGAAATGCAAACTTAAAAGCGCTATTAAGACTGTATTAAAACTATTCATAAAACCAGCTAAAGACTTTTTGTTTTAAAATCAACTAGTCTTTACTTTCCTTTTATTAAGCGCATATGTTTTTATGCTTTAAGACCAAGAAGCCACTCATAACACATATTAAGACCATCAAGACTTCAATAAGGCATATTAGGGTTTCCTTAAGATTGTCTGAAGAAATGTCACCACAAATGCTATTTTGCGTTTTTTTTGCTGTTGTTGCGTTTGTTTATAGCCATCATGTGTGACAAGTGGATAAAAATTAAATCAAGTGGTAATTTCATGCGAAAAAAGAAGGGAAGGCATGAAAATCAGTGGTTTAATTCACTCGAACAATCTCCTCAGCACAACTGCATCAGCTCTGTTTGTTTACATTGCTGCAGTATTTTGACAGTTCATATCATCGTGTTTATCTTCTTAAGATTTTTTAGTCTTCATCAGTGCTCCCATAAAACTTCAAAGGTTTTACATGGTATCATGTATTGCGCTTTAAAATTAGCTGCGCTTAATGCAGTATTTTACCGTTTTATAAAGCTTTATCAGTTTGAAAAGGGTTTCTCTCATGCTATTTTAATCGGAAACGATCTTAAGGCGACATCCATCAAGATCTTGCGAACTTAATGCTATGGTATCCATTGCAATTGCATAATTATTTTCAACTTTTGGCCAGCCATATTGAAATATAGATCAAGCGAGTTATAATTTTACATCTAAAATTGAGGATAATGAAATTGTGGCAACTTTTTTGCATTATAAAAAATGTAATACAGACCTTAAACACATTTTAATCGAATTTGCGGCATTCAATCGATAAATATAAATTTTTCTTAAATATTGTTACAGAATTTTTTATAATATTATTGAAGCGCTTTATTGAATTTCGAGGTACGATGTCGCATTTCATCAATAAAATTTACATGGCAGGAATTTCTACTCCTGCGCAAGTGAATAAATACAACACAAACCAAAATTAAAATTTACCGCATCGAAAGCTGAAACAGATCTATCAAATACATTTTAAAGTAAATGCATGAGAGAGTAGAATATGGTTGATTTCGTTCTCTCTCGCTTTATCTACAGTATCAACGTCTTGATATGGTTTTAAGAAACGATCTTAACAGCATTCTGTAGACTGGATCCTTTTAGTCTTAACAGAGCTGGGTTATTGTTTTATTACAGTATTCAAACGAGGCAAAATCACGTTTCTCGCTAGAGAAGTCTAGAAAAGGTTTTAAGAAACGATCTTAACAGCTCTCTGTAGAATGGGCCCTTTTAGTCTCAACAGAGTTTTATTATTGTTTTATTAGAGCATTCAAGCAATATTAGACTTAAAGTTAGTCTTAATGAAATGGCACTAACAGCATTGCAACAACTATGATAAAACTTAAAATGTTTCTTGGGCGGTTTCTATTCGACAATTTTTTATCCAACACTTGCGGAGACGTTCATTTGTCTAAAATGAATTACTTTATGAATTTTAATAATCCCTAGCTATAAGGGAATAAGAAAATATAAATTTTGCTTACTTATAGTTCATTAAAATCAGTCATCAGGTCAATTTTTTTTTCAAATATTAAATCAACATCAAAATTTCCGAGTATCGCTTTAGACGAATGGAGGCGCCCAGTACTTATCGAAAATGAGAAGCAATGCTTGGTTAAAATTACCTACAGAGTGTATTGAATAGTAAAACAATACAGAGAGATATTACACACGCTTTTGTTATTTGGTATTTACTTTCAAATAGCTGAAAAGTAAGGTGGAATTCATAATTTAATCTGCATTCATGTCGAACTAACAGTTATCATGATCAGGATTACATTTACTTGAGGGTGGAGGCGCCCAGTACTTGTCGAAAATAAGAAACAATGCTTGGTCAAAATTACCCACAGAGAGTATTAAAAATTACAAAAATACAGAGAGATATTACTAACATTTATTTTTAGCTGGTATTTACTTTTAAATAGCTGGCAAAATAAGGCGAAATTAAAAAATTAAGCATTCAAGTTGAACTAACGGGTTTAGAGTTATGATGTTCGTCAAGCGTTTGAAGTTTTGAGTCTAGCGAACGGGGCACTTCGATACTACGTTGCTTTTTGACCTGTAAGAGTGAAACGGAGTGTTCTGCTCACGTATACTTGACGCTACATTTTGTTACGGGATATTTAATGTTAAACTTGACACAAGTTGAAATAAAAATCAAAAACACTATTGTGCTCAACTGTTCGACTTAACCTCATTTTTACACTCAACTTGACCTACATTTTAGCAAATTAAATGACACACGATTATAACATGCAACCTTAAACATATTAAATAAACCATTATCTACGTACGAAACTAGCAGTGCCCAGTTTTCGGGCGGTTGGTGCTTTTGAACGAAACAAATCTACACGCAAACACACTTTGTATAAGCACAACAAGCTTAAACTGTATCACTCACCTTTGGCCACGTGTGCAATTGCCCGGCTGATATGTGGAACATATGAATAAACGATGTGACACGGTTGTTTCAACCATTATACCCACCCGCCGTACATAATGTGCAATATTTGACCGACAGCTGCAACAAATGGTACCCTCGTGGTGCTGGCTGGTTTTTGAGAAATTAGCTACCATTGCGTTCATTAAACAATGCCCATCGGGCCCTGGTCCATTTGGACAGGGGAAAACCCATTCCCACACCCTGATAGGGCAGCCAATTGGTTGTGTTTGGTCTCTAAAAGAGTCAAAAAAACAAAGCGCCAAAATGTGGGCCTCGAATATGCCGGTCACTTTCCTCTGTTCCGAAGCGTGTCTTTTTCGCTTTGTGTCACTAAATCAAATTTGACCTGCATTTTCTGTTTGCATGGAAGGCTGACTCATAGCTCGTTTGGGACATTTTTAAAGAACCGTTTGTTTCTACTATTTTGCTAAAGGAAAAACTGCAGACACAAACCTGCACGACTTATGTGTACAAAGCTCGTACATTAAGCATGATTCTGTGGCTGTTTGATAACCGTTTATGGGTGCCTTGGGAGCGACTGGCTCTGCATAAACAAGCATACGCGGTCGGTTTAAAAATTTAAGGAATTGCATGCAAACTTGTTTTTACAATGGATCGTACCACAGTAAAAGTCCACCTTATTTTAGATTGTTTGTATAACCTGTATTGTATACTGCATGGGACTTTGGAATGCATACGATTTACGTTAGGGTGGTTTCATTAATCTGGCAAGGCAAACCATTCTAGATAACATTAAAATTTAATTATTGTAGAGCATAATGAGATCATGACTATTTAAACGTTTTGGGCGCCATGCACATCAAAACCCCATTACATGTTAAGGCCCTTTGGAAGGTTAAACCCCCTTCAACGACAAGGTCTATTGACAACGCATGAGATAGGCAGATGAGACTTCTTCGATAGCGAAGAAAACTAAGCCTCGTCGACTCTAAGTTTACTTAGTAAACGAAGCTATTGGCGTCGGGTTCTCTTGATAGATAAGGGTACTCCTTTCGACTACGAGATTCACTCCGACTTGGTAGACAAAGAGCCTTGGACGATGAGAGCTCTTAGCAGATTGTAGTGTTGGAGAAGGGTACGCGAAGCAATTTAAAAACTTTATAATTGTTTATTGCTAAAAAAAAAGTCGCACACGTAAAATAGAGACAATAAACTATACAGAACAAACAACACACGCACCGTGCGCCCTGTCTTGGCAGCAGCTGATTCAAGAAGATAATGTATGATCTCTCGAGACACCCGAACACGAAGGATACCGAGTGTCATGTCGATCGCTGTCGCTTAGTGACAGGACCGAGTAACGGCGTGACGGTCCGGGCTCCTGCTAGGGCGACTTCATCACTCAAACCACAGATGAAGGCTGTTTGTCTCACGATAGACGAGGTATTTGGGAAGACGAGGTGTCCTAATACTTGAAATTTTTGGTAGATTAGTTTGGATGATGTGACCCCTTCGACGCGAGGTCTCTTGGTCGATTAGCCCCCTATCGCCTACGAGGATTGCATTTGGCTAAGAGGTTACTTGGAAGACGAGACTCTTGGTTGACGAGACGCATTCTGCTGGTAGGCCCTTTTTGTCTCTTGATAGAAGAGGCCCTTCAGGCGACGATATTTCAATATGTATGACGAGTTGGTCTTTTGGTAGACGAAGTCCCTTTTGCCGTACGTCCTTCGATTGCGACATCTGTTGTCTGAACGACGAAAACATCTTTATACGAGGAGGATTTTTGTAAGCTAAGACAACTTCCAACGACGCCATCGCTCACTATATGTCTAAGCCATACATGCGTCAGGCAAAAACACACAAAAAAGAACTTTTGTCTACCCCAGCTAAGGCAGGCATTCTTTACCGGACTTATTTTACGTTTGACATTAATTTCTCGCTAACATCATCTCTATTCTTTACATCATGAAAGCTCAAATCTTTTGTGCATTTGTTAAATTTCCCTGCAGAGTTTGTTTTGCGTGTCACTCACGTTCGACTCACGGCTAAGTGTTTCTTCGGAAAGATGATGCTCTTCCTTCACAAAACTTTGACTCCCAAAAGTTCCAGCTCCATTACATAAATTCATCGAGAATGAGTCAACTGTTTTCCCCCCCTTACTGCCGTTATAACTCTTTCGTTTGCCCGTCTGCGTTGGACACCATCGTTTTTCGCGTTCCTAGCTAGTAGTGCGCGCTATTTCCCGTGTGACTTACGATGATGATGGGACTAAACTTCATGTTGAAAGTGAAAACCGTTGCCGTGCCCAAAAAACGCAAGCACTTCTTTTTCTACTTCGGGAGTTTCGTGTCGTTTGCTTAGATGGAAACCCCGTTGGAATCGTGTGAACCTCATTGCGGTAGGATAGGAAGTGTGTGCAAAAATTCCGTGCCAAACACGCGGCGGTACGGTAATCATCGAGTGCTCGAGTGGGCTAATTAAATGACGGTTAGAAGTTGGACCGTCGTTATCTGTCTGTTTAGTTTAGCTGCTTAGAGTTTCATTTCGAGCTATGGTAATTGTGTTTGCATGCACTTCTTAAGTCGTGAATATAGGCTACTTAAAATTGTAACACTTTTCTTCCGTGTTTTGCAAATGATTAAATGTTGCATTGAATGTTCATTCCCCTGGCAGTTATGGGGTTAAGCGTAGCCGGTTTTGAGTCACACGACACAGCCCACTCCTATTGTCCGGGTGTGAATCCGGGGAGCATTTGACGATGCGAAAATAATTAGACACGAGAGTAACCATTACCACGGACCCGTCGCTTCATTCCGTACAATATTTGCTTAATCATTATCTAATTAACTTTGGAAAGTTTCACAATGATTAGCGGTATTGTCATGAGACCCATAACGATGTGTAATGAAAGGTGTTTGGAGAATATGTTTTTTATACACAACAAAACTTTCCAGTCATCATGTTTAGCAACACTCCTACTGAAGCACCAAAGCCAATACTTTGCCAAATAATGATGTAAAGCTTTACAGAGTTGCACAATATGTTTTAATTTTTATTCAGTTCCTTAACTAATAACAAACGATGTAGGCTGCACCGTGCTTTTATTGTCCCGCGAAGTTGAAAATGCTTAGAGCGAGCAACGTTTTGATCTATTCTACTTCTTGGCAGTTTGATTGATATAACGTTTGCACTAACTTACTCTAAGTTTGTAGCGCTTTATAGGGGATGTTTTATCCAAAATCGATTTGATTAAAATGTTAGTTGCATAGATAGGTTGAGGGGATAATTTAAATTGTAGGTTTTGGTACATAAATACTTCGTCACTTTTAAATTTGAGTATCTGATAATGTACATTTACGGGTGCAACTATGCTATTTTACACTAAACTCTGTAAGATAGTGCAATTGAAGCAATACGAAGAAACATAAATATGTCCAAAAACATTAAATACGTAGTCAATTAATGAGAACCAAACAAGCTAACTTAATCATTACAAAATTATATTGAACCTTTCAAAGGAAAAAGAATCACTGTTCATCTATGTGAATAAAAAACATAGAAAAAAGCTGCCAGCTTGCAATTTAAAGCTAAATCTTGGGCTTGCATCCGAAAATGGCGGGTGTGTATGTATCGGTGGCATGTATAATTAGCTTTGTGTTTCGAGATATGAAGGAATATTTCACCTTCGATAGTTGTTGTGTTTAGGTAAAACATTATTTCCAACTCTAAACCACTTTTGATCGCTTTCAATAACCCGGCAGCCCGTGCCAGTCACAGCTTCGGTCTACACTATATTCAGTCTGTATCTCTTCTGAATATAGCTCTCCAACCCCTAGGAACCTTTGGCCTTGTTGGCCATCCGTTCACTGTAAAAACGCTGCCGCAGGGCATCCAGTTGCGAGCGGCGCAAATTACCCGGCACCTTGAAGATGCTTTTCATAAACTCGTGACAGTCCATGAGCACGTGCGATTTTTCTAACGAACGGAACAGCCCAATAAGCGTTGAAATATCGTCGGTTGCTAACAAATCTTGCCGGAGACGCACAACTATCGTGAGGCCAACGCGGAGCAAAATTTTGTTGCCCTCAAGAAACAGACAGTCCCATATCCGGAGTACAGTCTCCGTTGGCACTACCTCGGCGTACAGGCAGATGAACCATTTGGTTGCTATCACAGGCCAGGGTAGTCCTGTAGGGGTTGAGGCAGAGCGATAGATTTGTGATTAGAAGGCGGACTGTTTCCTTTACCGTATCCACTTACCCAAATCAAAGATGTGCCGATGAACGTCCGGTGCACGTAGGCGAATCAGTTCACTAAGCACCTCAATATCGGTGATGAGATTATCCATCGTTTTGGTGTGATACAGGGGCACGATGTTCTCGACCACCACTTTAAGCAGCCAGAATGAAGACACTTCATTTTTAGTTACCAGCAACAATAATCCTAAAAGCAAAGAGAGTGAGAGAGAGAGAGAGAGTTGTGAGAGGAATGATACATGCTTTCGGGACGATCAGTACTTACCAGCTATATAGTTTAGGCCCTGACAGTATCCTACCGTACGATTGTGGTGAGCAAATGCGATCAGTACATTGTACAAACTTAACTGGTACTGTTCAAAATGGATATTATCCGGAAACGTCCGAGGAAGATCGAGTTTGATTTGATCCGCTGAGGGAAACGAATGAAAGTTTGGGTTAACAAAAATTATTATTAGAAACACATGCTCTACTTACATATTTCCTGATCATATTCGTATGTGAGCAGCGTTTGATAGAGATTTGGTTGCTGTTGCTGCAGTTCCTGTGCACCGGACGTTTTCATCCACACTTCTTCCCTGAGCGATCCTGGAACGCCTTTACGCACGAAGCGCTTCAATTTGGAACGGTTTTTCAGCATGTCTGCACTCTTGACAAACTTTTGCCATCGCATGCTGCGTGTGGTGAGCACCGATAGGTAGCTGGACATAATGTTCTCGTACGACTTGTAGTCGAAATCCGGTTCCCGCTTGAACCCATACTCGTCAACGTCACTGGGGAGATATGAATTGTCGAAATGTTAGATATTTTTTTATAGTAACATGCAGTCCGAGTACAATAAAAAACGATTTATAAAGTTAAATAAAAAACACATACTGTTTCCGCCCGGGTTCGAACCGGGGACCTTCTGCGTGTGAAGCAGACGTGATAACCACTACACTACGGAAACACCTCTCCGGCCGGCACGATACAGCCATACAGATACCTTCTAGCGCCACTTTCACGCATCACAGCCCGCACGCAATTATGTAGCGCCATGCGATTGTTCTGTGTATGGTTCAATGTAAAAACATGCACGTTCATGGGGTACGTTTAAATTGTATTCAAATCTCCCCAATTCTAAGGGAAAGTGCATTGAACGACCTTATATAATGACGCATTATTCATTGTAGGCAAGAGACCCATTGTTCATAGAGATTACCCACCGGCACACGGAAGGTGCAAATTGGTAACTTTTTATCACCCCGCACATTATACAATTACTCCTACCGCATGGTGTGTGCGTTTTATGTGGAGTGAGCAGAGTTCAGGGCAATACCAGCGCGATAAAGTTTTATTACTTTGCTGCTTCTTGGCTACTTTTTTTTTCAAATTAATTAACGCAATGAAAACGATTAATGCACAGTAGTGGATGTGCATATGAGCAATGTTTCCAACGGTGAACAAAACATAATTCTGACTCACCTAAACTTAGACACAGCCATCTCGTTCTGTTGTCTCCTACGCACGGCACTACACTGTGTAGGATTTGTTTTTTGCAATGCACCAACCTCTAATTCATAGGCAATATCTCACGCTAAATGCACTCTGTTTTGCACTCATTGATGCTCCAGCTATGTTAAAAGCGATGCCCCAACAGAGAACCTGTTCGAATTGTTATCACACCGTTTCGAATCATCACAGAGCATCAGCTGATGTTTTGATATCACAATCATCAATCAGAATCACTCGTTTTTGATAACTTTTGTCGCTGTACTATTCATTGAAATGGATTCGATAGTTGGTTTGGAAATCAATTGCTACACATCGCAATCAGCCTATTTATAACAAGCCATTGTAATGAACGGTGTTTTTCTTCTGCTACACGGCACCAGGGAAAATTTGCAGCACTGGCCGATTTTCAACAGATGCTTCATTTGCCAAAAAACGTAAACATTGCTCTGACATTTCTCACTGACGTTTGACTTGTTTGCGTTTACGTGTCAACTAGGTGTTGAATTTGCTGCCAATATGCAGTATTGTGCCGAGCTGCGATACTTTTCGTAATAAGATAATTAGTATAAGTAAATTAAAAGTGGCGCGGGTAGTGTTACCGATAGATCCTGAATCCCTGAAAGCAAGGACCAAATCATGGAAACTCTGTACATGCAAACAAACAGCCTGATTCAGGAAACGCAGCAATGTTTCCAGCGGCTGAATGATTCGCGTTTTGACTCGAGTGAAATTGAGCACGACATCGCAATTAAGATTACAACCGTTAATGGGTAAATGAAGCGCTATTATTGGTTATATGCATATGAAAAACTCGTAATTAAACTTCTTCACACATTCGTATTTCAGCAACTGCGATCGATTGGACGTGCTGCTGTTTAAAGTGCCCGTGGCGCAGCGTCAAAATGCAAAAATGCGTGTTGACCAGCTAAAGTACGATATACGGCATCTGCAGGCCGCACTAAAGCTGTACCAGGACAAGAAGCAGCGCCGCGAAACCGAACTAGCGGAACGGGAAAGTCTACTCAACAAACGATTCACCGCCAACACCGAAACATCGATCGATATCGATTATTCCCTGCAGCATCATAATTCGATGCAGAATGCACACCGTGGTGTGGACGAAATGATCTGGACGGGATCGAACGTTTTGGATGGGCTCCGGTCGCAGCGCGAAACACTGAAGGGCGCACGAAAGCGGATACTGGACGTTGGCAACACGCTGGGACTTTCGAATCAAACGATGAAAATGATCGAACGTCGGCTCGTCGAAGATAAGTACGTGATGTACGGTGGGATGTTTGTCACGACGGTTATCATCTGTTTGATTGTTTACGTTTGGATTCTTTAGCGAATTCCGAATAAATGGCGCTTTCTTGTGTTTCGAATTAAATTAAGAATTGTTGCATCGTTGTGTTGTTCAGAACATGATGAAATTGTTGTCTGTATTTTCGTCCGTTTCATCATCTTCCTGAACATATTTTGCCCACTTGGAGGTGGATGTCACAGCAGTTTTGGAATCGTTGACATTATCTAACAATTCGTTTGATTTTGTAGATTCTGATCTACTGTCGGGTATGGATCGTTTTCCAAAATTCATCAGCGGAGGTGTTGGACTCACTTCTGTATGTTTTCTCTTGGTGGGAATCTCTGGTGGTTTGAAATTCACTGAAGAACCGGATGTCACTGACGCTGAAGGGTTTCGAACAACACTTGCTTCAGAGACCAACTTTCTTGTGGTGGTGGTTGGAAAGATTCGTTTGTTACTATTTTCTTTGCGATGAAAACTTGGAAGATCAATAGAGTCGTTCCGTTTGTCTGCCCCTTGAAAGGAAATAGTGGTCTGCTTTGCTTTGCCTGTTGGACCATTTGGCTTGTACATTGGATTTCTAGGTTCAGCAACCCAACTATTCCTTGATGCAGCATTGTGCGAGGACAATTTCGTATCATCTTCATGCAAATCTGGTCGGGTCATATGATACTTGTCCCAACGACTTGTATCCATGGTCTTGAGGCTATTTTCACCACAATTAATTCGCTCTCTATCAAACGTCGTACTAGAAACACTTTCAAATGATTCCGTAGCACTCAAAACATCATCCGGGTCATCGTTTTCCGCTTCTTTTGCTAGAAACGATTCCCATTTGCTCGGACCTCCACACCGTTCGTTCCTTTCTGTTATGGTATCTGTTGGTTTTGGTGCATCCACAGGTGGCTTTGGGAGTTGAATTTTATTTTCAAGCACCAGCTTAACCACTTCCTCCTCTTGCTGCTCCATCGCTAGATTGTGCATCGATAGTTGCTGCACTACGCTTCGACATTCTTTGCCCGTTCCGCGAAAGAACTCTCTCGCCAGTGATTGTTTGACGCCACAAAGCTTGCACGCCCATTTGTTGGCCTTTTTAACGATGTCCACCTGCAAGAAACGATGTATTGCGTGATAAAGAGAGATTTTGGGTCTTGATTCTCACAATTGTTGCATTTATACCTGATATTTTAAACACTGAAAACAGCGAACAACGCGCAATTCTTGGGGCATTTTACGCCGGTCTTGTAAATTTGTTTGGCGCGCTATTAAGAACAGGCTGGATCATTTTGTGCCATTTGACGTTTAGCAACCACCACAACAAACTGTGCGCGTGTTGGACCATCAATGATTTGCGAATATATTCACATTTCTAACAATATTATTCCAAATTTTATTCACTGGAGAATCGTTGATAAGGTTAGTGTTTTACAGTAAAACATCCCATGTGCCATGTGCTGCCCCTGTGCTACCCGGTTTAACGAATCTTTTGCCCACGGGGTTGCAGCGCATAAATCAAACGCTCAGCGTGAAAGCTAAACGTCAAGCATACCATGTATGAACCAGCCGTTTCTTTCGGCGTTTTCTCATTTGCATGGATCCTACTGTTTTGCTGGTACCAGGCGCAACATTTATTGTTATTTATTTATTTCGCTTCTACGCTTAAACTATTTAAACGCGATATTTCTGATGTTCATAAGCAATAACTCTGCCAAAGGTGCAATCTAATTTGCTGTTGTGATACGAGTAAGACTAGCAATTGCAATAATTCTCTTTCAACGCAAAGTAGTGGCGGCGTGCAAACAAAGTTGTTGGAAAGGGAGATTTTGTCTATACCATTGAACGTGTAGCGTTTACTGTTGGGTGTAAATAAAGGATTTTCAGCTCATGTATGCGGAAAAAAGGGCCACAACGAAGCGGACGTGGAAAAACCGCGTTCGTCGCGTTTTTCCTGCACCGTTTCCCAGCGCACCTGGCTTTCGTTCCAACGCGTGTGCGTGTGCTCTTGTTGCCGTCCGCTCGTGTTTCGCTCACAGTTTTTCATGAGCTTGAATCGTTGAATTGGTCAGTGTGCGGATAGGTCGCGGACCGTCGTTCCTGCAAACGCTTATCTCACACTTAGCGTGTGTGCAGGGCTCAGAAGTTGTTTATCCATCATCTAGAACGGGTTATTTCGGACGTGCGGAAGTGATGTGATTTTTGTGAGTATGATTTTCAAGCATTTTGAGGCCAACTGCAAATCATGCAACAAGCGAATCTCGGCTGCTAAAGTAGGTCCGTGAAGGTTGTGAAGCGTGCAAAATGTGGTGTTGAAGCAACGTGAGGTGTGCGATGATTGCAATTACGGTGCCAGTCTGTGATAAGAAGAAGCAATCGAGTAAAGGAAATCTGGCAAAGTTGTAGCAAGTTTTAATGAAATGTGCCCTATTCCCCTACCGGATCCGGATTTGCTGCTAGTGTGGTGATAAGTGAAAATGTTTCAGAATTAGTTGTATTTCGCTGGTGCAGTAATGTAAAACACATATCAGTGTAGTGTGTAGTGTTGGTAGCTGTTTTGCTAACGTGGCCAAGGCAGATTCCCGCATCTTCGCAACCCCTATCATCGCTTGCAACGTCTGCCTCAGAAGCAATCGCAGCAGCCTCAGTTGAAATTGTGTTGTCAATAGCAACAACAGCAACAAACGGCCCATTAAATACAGCTCCGCTCTAAAACCGTTGGGAGGAAGGAATCCTCACCGCACACCCCACTCCTGTCCTGTTTTCATCCCCCTATTCGCAAACTCTCCGTACGCCAAGCTGGATAATTCAATCGTAAATCGGTACCTGAGCGCCGCGGACGACGACTTCGTACACTGTGTGGAGCTGGACATCCGGCGCTTCATCGAGCGGGCCAACCCAAAGGCGTAAGTAGTGTGACCGGGGGTTGGGGCAAAGTACAAAGGTGACGAAAATGGTAGACTCTCTCTTAGACCCGTTGGTCGAATATCTGTCTGACCCAGAACACACAGCGAATTAAAAGTATGTGTGTGCGTAACCCCACTGTGTGTGGCTGCCGACTAACGGTATTTCCTCTTTACCTGTTTTTTTTTCGCCTCCTCCATGTTTATTTTTCGAGCATGAGAAATATCGACGGTGATAAGTATTGTATTCAGGCATGGTTGGCACCGCAAGAAAATGGACCACTGCTAGTACAAATGTGGATAAATTGGATGATATTAACAGAATTATCTATTCTTTAACTTATGATCATTTTGTAATCAACAATCAAATAAACACATGAAACATTTAAACGGGTCTGTGGCATCCTATGCGCATACATGAAATGCCGAAGTGAATATTTGTACTGTGTATTGTTTGTTCCCATAACTAGACCCTATTTCATTAAATGTTTTAAGCCCTTGACAAACAAACAATAGTAGAAGTACGCTGGGATCCTTCGAAGAGAAATAAAAGAGTAGAGCGATACTAGCTGTTAACTATATCAGACGTCGCCTGTAAATCCCGGTCTTGGTCTATACTAGCCTTAACATATTGAAGAGTTATGAGGTTTTATAAACATAAACCATTCGCTTAAGGTATCTCTTCAGCAAATAACCGGATAATAGTGAAATCCGACGATCATTCTGGTGAAAGCGCTATTTATAATCATCAATTTGCGAATAAGGAATGCAATAAATCCATTGTTGGGCAAGCTGTATGACTTGTTTCGTCACCATGGGCATCTTGGTGTAATATTTGTCCACCAAATCTGTTTCCAGACCGCGTAACATGGCTATCGATATCGCTTAACATTCATCGGTCGTGATAAACCATCTAAGCTTCGACAATTAAACTTTTTTTTATAATTGAATTGCGTATTGTGCTGTAACTTACATTTAAACAGTATTAAATTTATAATTTTAAACTCTTTTCGATCGTGTTCTCTAGCAGTAAAGTTATTTAAACAAAATTGGTTATCTCTAGGTATTGTCCCCATTACTTATCTTAATTGGTAACCATATTAAGAAGTTTCATTCGAATTAACATTTCAACAAAAGATCAGAAAAAGCTAGCGACCCTCTAAACTATACTTTAATATGAGCATAAAATATAATTCAAATTATCGTATCAAAACGTTGTGTCTAAATACTCGATAAAAATAAAGAAAAGACATTGTTTATCGGCATTGATTCGCGATCGGTGATCTTTAGCTTAAGAACTTTTAAGAAGCTTGACGTTTAGCTTAGCTAGTAGTGCTGCCAATCGACCCACAGATTTCCCTAGGTGGATCGTACACCATCCGGTAAACTGCAGAGCCCCAGTTTTTCATCCGATGAACATGCTCTAGCAGATGCTTCAGGCAAGAAAAAAAAGCTCTCTATACAGCACCACCATTTATAATGGAACGATGAAGCAATATCGGAACAATCGGAAAGCTATTCGAAGCCATGCATGCCAAGAGCTCAACACTTACTAATACCACAATTCAATACCACTCATCCAGCCAAAGTGTTTCATTGGCATATTTTTGGAATCATCATCAATCGTCGATCGTTTCTGCACTTTGTTGTTGTTTGTTTGATCCGATTTTCCGGTCTTTAATCGGTGCGTCCAAAGCAAGTGGAAAACCGGAGCAGGTTGCATGTAAATTGCACAATTGTGTTTGCCATCAAAACTGACAGGCCCCACAAAGAAACAACTTCGAATTCTGTCCATCATGCAAATTTAGCTAGCTGGCGGCGTTTGTTTTTTGGAGGAAGCAATTGGTTGAAAATTTTGCATAATCATTATCGCATTTAAGTACCCCATTGAAAGTAATTGTTGTGCTCCACTGTATGTAGAAGGCCAACAAACGGTCATTTGTTAATAATTTATTTATTTTTAAACCAGCTCTTATTTGGTGGTATCATTGTAGCGTTCCACCCTCTAGGAAGAAGATCAATTTGTTGATCGAGTTGAATAATTGCTTTTGCACCTTGAAAGTATTTGTGTTTGTTTTTTTTTGACTGCAAAACACATGCAAATCACATTACATATCCGCTGCATGATGTGGTACTCGTCTGATCCACATACACACTCGGCAGGGCTTTAATTCTTGTTTTGCTTTGTTACACTGCGCACTTTCAATCCAGCTGCTTGTCGGAATAAATATTTATAACGAAAACCAAATGGTGGTTCGGTGGTACGGTGGGGCTAAATCCTCCTCCATACCCAGGACTCTTATACCCAGCTCTTCTTCATCGCTGATGAGGTCATCGAAGCGGCCATTCTTAATTAGGTGTTAGCAAAGTAAAAGCAATCGCGTTTTTTGAGCGCCCAATTATGTGCGTTTGTCTCTCCATGATTGCATTTGTTTTTCCAAAAGTGGTGCGATTGTTTCATACTGCGCGGTAAGTGGTCGATTGATTCGATGCCTCTTTCACTGTACAAATTGCCCAATAGCTAGAGGCGAAAGGTGGTAATTTGGTAGGTGCAAATGATTGTGGCGGGATGCAACGAGCGTATATGCGATTAGATTCATTGCAATTGTGTAGAATAAATTATTAAGAGAATAGAAATGGTTTGCGTTAGTAATATTGTAACTCCGAGGAAGCGATAATCAAATTTTACATCCTAGAAGTATTCTACAAACAAAAAAAAGCTAGTCCTTCCCAAAAGACCTTTGGCAGTTTTTTTGGGATTTTATCTATGGCTTTACGATGAGTCGCTACTACCTATCTTGTGCTATTCTGTCGCTGTTCATTTCCTGTGTATGTAGAGATATGCTTAAAAAAACTCTCGGTTACTGAGTTTTTACTGAGCTCTATTCGAAGTCTCCTCGATCTTTGTTGCGCTCATTGTGTGGAAGATATGTTTTAAAACCGGAGTCAACAACTGCTTAATTAGAATGTCTGTCTCCTTATCAACTTCGTCTTAGACATGGATAGTGAGTTTTAACCTTGTTCATAAACACATACCATTGGATGCCATGACTTCTAACTTGCCGATAATCGACGTGTATTCAGTTTTGAAACTTCATTTCAACCTCCGGGTTAGTTCCAGTACACAAAAAGGGGGACAAATCTCATGCCTGTAACTATCGCGACATAACATCCCTTCGCGACAGGGCTAAGGTTTTTGAGCTCCTTGTGTACGAATCTCTTTTTACAGGTGCCTCAAACTATCTTAGCACTGCCCAACACGGATTCGGTTGATCGACACTGACTCCCAGGTAGACTCGCTATACACGGACATCAAAGCTGCCTTTGATAGCCTCCCTGCTACTCGCCAAGCTCCTGGCGCTTGGTACTCCCGTTCAACTACTGGCCTGGATGCGCTCTCACCTTGCTGATTGGTCTTACTGCGTGAAAATACACGTCGCGTCGTAACGCTGCTTCTTCAGGGGTGCTTTAAGGGAGCAACCTTAAACCGCTTCTGTTCATAATTTTTTATCAATGACGTAACTCGGATGCTCCCTGCTAGTAGCTACCTACTATTCGCGGACAACTACACTTTGTTCTTTCCAGACCTGATGTTCAAAGAACGGTCTTGATCTGTGCGTCGAGAAGTGTGTTGTTCTGTACACGATTACACATTAAACGGGTCTACCATTGATCATAAAAGTTGTGTTAGGAATGTAGGAGTGCTCCTTGACGAGAAGTTAAGCTTACCATCTTACCAGTTTGAGCACGTTGTCATTAAGGGCAGCAAGCTGATCAGCTTGCTCCTTGGTTCGGTCGGTACTGTAGCATGCTTCCATAATATGGTGACCATCTTCACCATCTGCCCAGAGACAATTTGGGACTTTTGGACAGCCGGATTGACTCCCCAACGCCAGCTACTCTCTGAGCTCAACATATACCTCCCACCGAGGTTGCCTCGGTCGAGGTCGATGCTCGACGTAGAGGTTACAAGACGATCAAATTTCCGATTTTCGCATTCTCAGTCCAGTTTCAGCCGCATTTCAACGGTTCTAAAATATTTGTTAGGTGACCAAAATACTTCCCCCATTAATCTCATTGTAGAATTCAAAGATTTTATACCTGGTCATCAGGATACTCGTCGCTATTTGTAATTCCGTTGCTCATGGATAAAACTTATAATTAAATATCTTCATAATCTTCATAATAATAATAGTGCAACAGTTTGTCCAAAAATAAAACACATAATGCAAAAAAACAACAGATTGTTGGGCGAATGCCTAAGACACAGAGTTACCGAATTAAAAATCTTAAAGGGGAATCTACTTAAAGTGAAATTAAAAAAAATTGTTGAAACTACGAGGACAGCCAGTTGAAACTATTATGACAGTTGGCTATTACATTTGATGATTAAAATAACATTAATTTCTTGAAGCAAAAACATAAGAAAAGCGTTTGTTATACAGTCTATACCCGAGATACGCGGATAATTGGGACCAGAGAAATCCGCGTATCTCGAGTTTCCGCGTATCTCGAATATTGCTTGACACATAGTTTATAGTTCCTGTTCAGGGATCCAGCATACATGCACATGCAACGAATAAATTTGAAAACCGTGTCGTCTTCATAACGGTGTCGTCTTGGTTGTGCTTGAAAATATTTCTTTTCATCGAAACACTCTCCAAACACTCTGGGCGATTGGTTTCCCTGCTGATAGCAGCAACAAAATTTTTACTTTCACGCTGGTTGTTAATATGCATGTTATCTGCAAAAGTTATTGCGATTCATTTTTCGCGCTTTTAATTAAACATTTTTGGTCGCTTGGAAAACATCAGCAGTTAAAACGAAAGGACACAATACAATGTTGATTTCCTTGAATTACCATCATCATGACTACGGAAGAACTCAATCAGATATCAATAAACTCATCATTCTGTCAAATTTTAAAATCCGCGTATCTCCGAATCCGCGTAAGTTGAGAACCGCGTATGTCGGGTAAAGACTGTAATACTAACATTACTTTCACTGTTATTTCTCTTTTTGGCAGTGTGCTGATCTTCCCACCGTTCAGCAGCTATCGTCGGTTTCTGGTCCACAGGGTGTGCGCAAGTAGATCGTTCAACCAGCATGACATCGTAACGTTTTCCATCGGGATCGGCGACGAACGGCGCACGGTCGTTTGCTTTCGGCATCAGCTACTCCAGGACGTGAAGGCAAACGGCGGCAAACGGTGAGATGTTTAACCTATGCTTAAAGAAGATGTTTAAAGAAAAGACATATTTTCAAACAAGAATAATTTGAAATATCCGGTTTTTTTTCCATTGGACAGTGCTTGTGCTATGCCAAGGTTAACGACCCATACTCAACCATTTGTTGGTTGTGGGGAACACTGTGTGTATGCTGTGCGTTGTATCCTTACACAGAATGTTTATTTTTGGATGAAAAATGCTATCGAAAGCAAATCGCAAGCACAGACATATGAACATTCTTCATTTATTCATGGCTACAGTTAGAGATGTAAAACAACTGTGTGACATAGAAGAAATAACACCTGTTTTAAATAACCAAACTTTATATGTGAATAGAAGAAATGCTCCACTCTGGATTAGTGAAGTACTCCTTGTTATACTAAACCCAAAACTAAATAGTTTCTTGCATTTTAATTCGAAGATCGTTTGTACTGTTACTGTTTCAATGTTTTTTTTTCGTTTTACAATATAGTCTTTTTTAATACATTTTACAGTTAAAAATCTAAAGATTTGAAAATACGGTGTCAAGTCGTCCTTATGGAAAATAAAAATAAAATCATCGGATTTGAAGACATAGACTTATTGCCATTCATATAAATTATTGAGATCACCGATCGGCTTCACTAGAGCGGCTGGCAATCGATCGCAACCAAATCGATATAAAACGGTGAACGTTTTTATGGCCCCCGAGGCATGACATCAGGCACCCCCGGCCGACTGACACAGTTTATTACGCAAGTGTAGTAAACAGAATGGAGCTGTCCTGGGGCTGTATCGTCGGCCCGTACGTGCTGCCACAGGTTTCGCCATACGTTTGCATGATGCATCGGTGCGTGTCTTGCATCGGGATGAGTTTTCGGATGGTGATGACGAGTGTGGCACCGCACGCCACACACTGAACTCGACCTTCAATGGCGAGGGGCAAGCAAACAAACGGTTCACAAACTTTGCGAATTCACTGACCTTCGAGTCGAGTCGTCGGTCTGTGCGATTCACAATAAATATAAGTCGTGTGTGTCTTTCTGTGTTTTGTGGCAAGTTTCACTAATGTCGGTTCCACCATCGTTATGTTTCTATTTCTGCACGCACGCGGATCAGGTTCGAAGAATCGGCCGGCGGCGAATACGGTACGACTGCGGCCAAACCTTCTCCTTACGCCAGCTGGCGTAGTTCAACGACTCCACCGACAGCGTCCACCAGTACCATCACTACCAGTAGCAGCTGTGGCGGTAGAGCGAGTGGCAATATTCACGCAAATACTACAAGCACCACTGCAACAACGTGCAGCATCAACAGTCCGGTGGTGTGTGGACATAAACCGAAAGACGAAAGACAGGACGCGGAAAACGACAACATGGGTACGGATACCATTCTGTTGCAGAGTGGTGGCGCTATCGGCGTACGCCCGCAGCAATCGCACCTGATCGATAAGAATGTTGCTGCGTTTGGTGATACGATGAAAGGTAGGTTGGTTTTCGCTTTTGTTTATGTTTTTACTTTTTTCTTAAAACAAACTGCTTAAAATTTTGGACTTTATTATATATAATATTCTAAGTTTTGGTAAAAATGTTTTAAATTTTGTTATTTCTCATTGTTTTGCATGTTTTTGAGGTAATTAGTTCGTTTTTTTGCGTCATTACACTCTTCTTCTTTGGCTCTACAAACTCGAAAGGTCCCTTGGCTTGTCATTTTTCGACATTCCTTGACTTAGTTTTACGCTTAGCATAGAAGTCAGCTCTGCTTACGGGCAGAAGGTCCAAACGATATTCGATGTCCGGTCTTTGATCTATGAGAAACCCGTCAGAAAATTACCGAAAGAATTCAAATATATCTGGGAAAATAATCCGCGATTCCGTTTACTCTATCTAACATAAAATCCATCCTGCCAATGTTTGGTTTGCTAAAGTTTGCATCAATTTCTAAGACCCTTTCATTGGCTTGGCAAATTTTGCTTCACTTTTACGAAACTGCCACCACTTTCGCTTTCCTTTCCATTTCGCTGGCGATTCGTTGTTTTTGTGTGTGCAATTTTGGTTACTAAACTGCTGTCGATTAATCACCACGGTTGCGTAGTTCACCACACCATGGGGAGAACTAATGCCTTTTTCTCATTGTTACCCTGGCGATGGCGTTTGTTTCTTACACTTCTTGCGCTCAACTAGTACGTCTGTTATACAATGAACTGAACTGAACCGTTGTTGGCCGATTGCAAATGTGCAGTTGTGCACCCGTTAGTTAACGTACCGTAAGCAGTTAGGTGTTCGTATTTTGCACTAGTGACACCTTCAGAGGATAGAGGCTCGTAACTTATCGAACTTCGAGATCGAGTTGCAAGACTACAGCTGCAATTTAATACTCTTGATATTTCGATGGTTAACATTTATCTTGATCTTGTTTGTTACCATTATCTACAACAAATGAGACGCTGCAATATTTGACATAAGATGTTATAAAATCGTGCATCATCACCGAAACTAACCGTCGTAAGTATTTGAAAACACTAAGCAACACTAAGGGGAAAAAATGAAAACATTTTTCAGCAGTAGTATCTTACGTGAAATGCAGCTGCATAAAGTGGTTACCATTTCTTCACGCGATCAGCAGCAAGATCACTTTCCATCTCCCGACGACGTCGCTGATGCCGGCATGCAAAGTGGGGCACACTTCACACATCGGCCAGACACACAGCATCGCATTACAAAGGCAGGAGAGAGCGAAAGAGTGAGGATCGCGGAGGTTGGTGCAGGTTCAAAGTTATTACGAAATATCGTCGTTACCACGCTGCTTCAGCGCCTTCGAGGTGCCGCGGTAAGCATATGAGACGCTGACCCATTGGCATAGCGTCGATTGGTGGGTCTACCGGCTGGTTAAACGGGTAGAAGAAAGTAAGCGCCTTTGGTGGTATGCTTGCAACCGCGTACCGTATCGTCGTACAGTTGCACTGCTGCACTGCCTTCCCTAATAATGTGGCGTAACGGTTGAGTCCTTGTACCTAGTTGCAGCTTGCAAACCGAAAGCTCTTATGCATTTGATCATCACTGCCGTCTACTGTTTTTTTTGTGTGCTGTTGTGAAGTGGCCGATAAAAGCACATGGCAGCGTGCTGGGTTTATCAGGTATTATCGAATCGTTTTGTGAGGACTTGTTTAACTCTATTGGGAGCTGTCTGTAATTTGGTAAAGGCGTTGACAGGCACGCTTATTTCCTGTGAGAGCCCTCTCTTACAAAAAGGGAAACAACTTTCTGTTGGACACAATAGACGTTTTATAGTGTTCAATCGATTAAAATTTTCCTTTGGGCTTTACAACTATCTTTAAGAATGGATATTTTTAGCAGTTGTTGGTAGTACGCTTTTGTTTTATTTATCGTTTTATATTTTAAAGATTTGTTTATATGCTGTACATTATAATAAAACAAGTTTCAAATAATGTAAAGCTTGATTATTGTTCTTTTCTTGCATTTAGAGGAATAGTTTCCGAAAACGAGCCCTTTCAATTATAATTCTGCATATTTTCCTACACATTTAATGAGCATATTTTCCTACACATTTAATAAGGATTCTGCTTCTGTACATCGCGGCTCGTGGAGGTATATCGTTCCTATCTTTAATTTATATTTGAGATCCTAAGAACAAATTGATAAATAATCGTATGCCCTGCAAATTTGCAATAATTGTAGGCTATAGGCAAACACGTAGATAAAATTCCCATGAAAAAGGTATACAGCCCTTCAATCGAACACCATAAACAGCTAGCGTTGGTTCTCGCACACCAAAGCACAAAATGATCAATGAAGTTTACGGCCGTAGCACGCTTCACAAGCATCCTGGGCTGATGATGAACCACCCCAACGCGTCGCGTGCTGGTGTGCGTGAACAGAACGTACGCGTTAGGAAGGGGTAGTACACCACCAAACCACCACCACCCTGTTCATGTGCACGGTGCAGATTCGCAGCGCAACACATCGTCATCGAAGTAGCAACCCAGTCGTCAGTCTGTTTTGGGACGTCGGTCGCTGGGAGCGCGCTAGCTTCGTTCGCACTGCCTCTGCCTCTATATTACTCAATCCGTGGTTCGAAAGGGAAAGGGAAAAAGTTAAAAGTCTTTGCTGTGCAGCAGAACTTGCCATCGATTCGCGTTACCCAGGGCCAGTTGAGGTCGTGTGCGTTTTTTGTGTGTTGTTGCGTTCGTTCATCGTGTAGCAGACGTAGAATAAGTGCGACCTTTCAACCTTCGCTCTGCTTACGAGTGCGAGCAAAAGTGTCCGATATTTCGGTAAGAATTTGATTGCTTGTTAATCACAATGATTATGTAGTGTTTGATTAATATTAGCTGCAACTAAGGAAAGGAATTTTAAAGTTCCTCTGTGTGTGAATGCCAAAATTGGTAAAGAAAAAAAGTGAATTCTGAGTCTGAAAAAAGAAGCGAGCGATGTATTGGTGAGCGCGTTAAGTGCGAGCAACGTTCTATGTGTGGTTGTGTGCATTCCATTCCGACGGATGACAGAACCTGTACGCACGATTCTGCGCAGTGAGTGCGTCTCTAGGGGTTGGAAAACAAAGAAGTTTATGCATCGTTTAGTGAGGGAAGAAGAAGAGAAAAAAATTTTCCCTATTGTGAAGTTGTTTGTTTACAAACATGTGTCATCGTACACGTTGAGCGGATGTTGTGGCTAATTTAGTTATGAATCGTAGTAGGTTCTTTCTTTAAAAATTCTGACAAATTCCCTGTTTAGTTTTGAAAGTTTTTAAAATAAAAAAACTTACTTCATTCCTCAAAACACGCCACGTGGGGAGCGACATTTATGACTTTGCTTAAATTAAAGCTTACATTAAGTAATCTATGTCTACTGCTCGCATGTAATGATGCAAATGTTCCACATAGCGTAGCACATGCATGTGCCCACCACCACACTGGTTCATAAAGTTGGCGCAACATTTAGCATGTCGATGAACAATAAAACCTAGAAAATTCACACTAAATCACGTCACGAAACATTGGCATCAAAAAATGCTCACCTAATTGGTTTGAATCCGTGTTAATAATTATCACCACCATTCCTTCCTATCTTCACAACACGGCACCGGCAACGGAACCGGCATAATAATCAACATCCTCAGTTCCCATTGTGCCTAGATGGTGTGCGCGCCGTGCAGGCAGCGATTTGTGGCAAAAGCACGAAAACGGTACTACAGTTAAAAGTGAGTGAACCAGCACCATCAGCTGCAACGGAAGCTAGTGTCTATGAGGTGTGGCCCTTATTTAATGCCGGTTTTGCCGCTGCAGACACAATGTGTATGTGCCGGGAAAATTAGCGATCTAGAAGCGATTGCCGCCGCGTATTGCGTGTTATTCAAAGCATAGTAAGGGGTGGGATGTAGTAATGGGCTCAGTTAGTGGGTGAGACAAATATCCGGAAGAAGTGTGTGCGGACTCTGAGCCCGAACGAAAGCTTAACGCGAACGAATCGATAATGTGTGTGCCGGTTGAAAACGAAACAAAGTAACCATTGGATTTGCTACGATGGTGTTGCCACGGAGAAGCTTCCCGAACGATAACAATTGCACTTTAATTAGTGCAATGGTGACAATAATGTGTACACAATGTTTGTGCTAAACTTATTTTAAATATTTCTAAAATACAAGGTTAAATATAGTGTGTGCGTTAGAAAAATAGGTATTACAAAACAGCCTCACAAAACGCAATCCAACGACAGCATCGAGTTAGGTGGGCCCTCGTGTATTACAGCATCGGACGCCGGAATGTAGCGTGCACTGGGTCCCCAAAAATGAGATAGAAACAGGTGGATGAAATATTGCCGTTGCCAGTTAGTTATGCTTGAGCTGAAGTGTGTGTGTTTGTGTATGGTCATATGGCGGAGAAATTAGTAAACCGTGGTGTAAGGGAGGCTGAACATGAAAAACAACCGTAGTAAAAGATTAACGTTGGAATGTTACTTGCTACTGCTTTATCGGAATCGGAATGTTAAGCAGCATCCTGTTCCTCTAAGGAAATTTGACTTTTGCGATAATTTTAAGTAGCGATTGTGATAAATTAATATACGTTTCTTGAAGGCCACAAAACTACGAGGACTATCTGTTAAGATTCGACATAAACACATTAAGAAATAGTAAAGTCTCATCAATCCATTTCTCATCGTTTAAAGCGGGGAATTGGATGTCATATGAACATCGTAGCCAAAAGATACCATTTCAGAAAAAGCGGCTACAATATGATAACTGGAACAATAAAACCATTTACCCGCTATATAGGCCAATCAATACTTACATACCTAGTGACCAAAGAGCCGGCCTTATTCCGCAAAGAGTCTTCAAGCATTATTTGACTCCCTTATTATTAAATCTCCCTTAGAACTGTCACAATTTACCCACGAAATTGCCGGTTGGTGTAGAAGCAAGCGACACAAAATGGATTAAAAATTCCCTTGCGTAGTCAACAGCTCTTCAGGAATACAAAACAGACAGAGATTCGAACTCGTTTTTGCCTGCCTTTGTGCTGCCAATCTCTCGCTCTCCTCTGTGTGACGGCGGCGAAGCTTCGAAGCAAAAAGGAAACCGAAAGTGTTTTAAGGTCATGCCGGTGTTAGATAATGCTTTTTTGGGTTACCACCTTTCATTCGTGTTCATTTACAAGCCTTGGCTGCCCGTTTCTTTTGCGTTGTTTCTACGTCACCGAGATGAGATGAAGCCGTAATCGATGGCTTCCAAACGACGAAACGACGTAATGTTGGAAAGCTATGAGAGCTTTTGGTTCGGTCCCAGTGACCGCATTTCTTCGGCAATTGGTCATTTTTCCACCCGTTTTCGTTCACCATTCGTCGACAAAAAGGCTCACTCACTTTCGGCATTCGGAATGGATTATGGAGGCGCCAAAGCCACCTACGACGAATGGCTGGAATGATGAAGCGAAGTAAAGAGTGTAGCGTTTCAATTAACTAGCAACGCAATCCTTCACCGTTGCACAATCCGTTGGTGGCTTCGCGCAACGAAGATGACGCTCGATAATGGTAGTGATGGTGGTGGTGGTGTGACTGACTAACGAGCCTCTTTATAGCGTAAAGGTGTTTTTAATGCGTTACTCAAAGTGTAGTATAATTTCAACTGCTTTCTATTGCAAATCGTAACGTACGCTGAATGCATATTAAAAGCTTCTTCGTGAACCTAGTAGCCAGTCATTATTTCCCGCATGTGCGTACACTATATCCATGGCAACGGTAAACTGCAAACAACAACAGTCAAGGCCGTCGTCAGCATAAATGATGGCAAATGTATGTACTTACAAGTGGGGGCTTCCAAACAAATCCTAAACGCAATCGAAAGCGCAAACGTGTCACCACGACGCGTGGCGTACTCGGTTGATGTTTATGCAAACCCAAATCGGACTGCAGGCACGTCCACTGTCTGCGTAAGGGAATGGCCTTCATTACATGATGGTGTGTCATGGTCAGTGTCCACAAGACACTAACATAATTAACAGTTAATTAAATGTAATTTTGAAGCAACATTTCACACATCTTTGTATTATAAAACGTAATAATAAGTCATAATTTTCGCTTTTTTGTGTCTCTTAGATCCATCGCTACACCCAGAATCGAACGGGGGGTCACCTTTCGACAGCGGTACAGGTACCGGCGTGAAGTTTCCGCCCGTAGTTGGAATTTATCGTCCACCGGCAGCAAGACGGGCACTGAATCTAGCGGAAAACCTTGTGCATCAGCTCGCACCACCGGCTGCCTGTGAACATCCGAACGATTATGGTCATTTAGCACCGTCCACTCAACATTCACCGGCAGCATCTCGTCACCAACCGCATCATCAGGTGCAGCTTCTGTTACATACAACTGCGAGCGGTACCGAACCGGACCAGCTAATAATCGCACCAGATTCCAGAGAAGGCCATCCGCTAAGAAAGGATAAAGCGGGTGCTGGCGAAAAAACTGGTCACACGGGACCGGAACCAGTGCAGACGGCATTGCAAACGAACGTTCCGGATGGTGCGATAGGAGGAAGTGTCGATAGTAGTAGTACCACCGGAAATAGTAGTGGTAGAAACAGTGACGGAATCACCTCGCCAAGTGCAAGGTAAGCGTGAGGGAAGGAATTTATAAATCTAATTTTTTTTGTAGCGCATAGTATGATCCTGTGAAGAATTAATAACCAAGGAAGATAGTACAATTTTTAACGATGTTTTTTTTTCTCTTTTTAGAACCAACCGACCACTTCGCGAACGACGTCCGGATCGTGCAGTGTACGTACCACGTGCTCGCCGTAGCTTAACAACGCCTCCAATAGTTGCTGCAACCACATCTCTATCACAATCTTCATCTGCTGAACTTACATCCCCCACCAAGGGTTTATTGCGCACAGCGGCATCTAACCGTGTGCAACAGCCGCTTCCCGAATCGGGACCGTCGTCTGAGCCGGTAGTACCACCAACCTTCCAACCAGTGTCTTCCAAAGAAGTTGTAAAGTTAAAAGAGAGCAAGCGTAAGTTATCGGAACTTTCAACAGCTGGGCAACTGATAGCAAGCGGCAATACCGACACACTGAACTGTGATACTGTGATAAAGGAGGCTCCGTTAAATGCTCAGCCTGCCGTTAGCGTTGGCGAGGTTTCAGTAGAATCGTTTAAAAAACGAAACAATAGTATAGAAGAGCAGCAACAACAACGGCCGGAACTTCAGTGTTCTGCTATAGGATCGGTTGAGTTGGAAGACTATCGTGAAGAAGTGGCGCAGGAGCATTCTGACCCCAAACCATTCGAAACAGATTCCACCATGCAACGCAACAATCAACGGAACAGCCGTAATGTGCGAAACGCGACCAGTACGCCATCACCACTTGCCACCAGTATGCTCATAACCGACCCGAACGGGGCAGAGAAGCTCGATCATGATGAGAAAGAATTGCGACGTGCTTCGCAGGAAATTAATCGCAGCAACCGGCGTATTATGAAGCAAACGTTCAACTCGGACGTACTGGAAATCGATGATCCTGCGCCTGCACCAGTGACGACAGTACAGAAACCGACCAAAGCTAAGCGTACACCGGTGCCATCCACTGAGGCGGTGAAGGTTGAGGCAAAGAAGCCAACTGCAAAACCGGAATGTGTGGTTTCGAACGGAAATGGCACTGAAAATGGTAGTTCGGCTAACGGTGAGGAGGATGAAGATGATTGGGAGACAATGTACGATGATAATGGTGATTGTTTGAATCCCAAAATGCTCGAAGAACTGACGACGGCTGTGGGGAAAGTGTCGATTGAAACGCCCCAATCGGATTACAAGGTAAGTGTAAGGAACATTCATTCCATTTTCCCAATCCTAATCATGTGTAACCCTTGTGTGTCCCCTTTATCATAACGGTACAGTTGTTCGAGACGAAGCAGGCTGTGCTGAATGAAGAAGAGTTTCCACACGTCCTGGAAGTGTCCAACTTTCCGGCGGAATTCAAAACACAGGATTTGATGATGCTGTTTTCGCAGTACAAAGAGAGCGGATTCGACATCAAATGGGTCGACGATACTCATGCACTGGCTGTGTTTAGTAGCTCTAAAATTGGTACGTTAGCCGCGACATTGTTGAACTTCAGTAAAATGATACCTAAACTTCATTTTGTCATCACCCCAAACACAGCTGCTGAAGTACTCACGACAGGCGTTTCGTTTGGGCGCGTGAAACCGCTGGCCGAAGCTACGGCAGAGTCACGATCGAAGGCTCGTAAGTGTTCTAGCTCGCTGCAGCCGTACCGTGCCCGCCCCGAAACTTGTGCCGCGATGGCACGTAGGATGGTAACGTCAGCGCTCGGTGTGAAGCTAAAAACAGCGCCAGAGGAACGTGAAAATGAACGTCGAGTTCTTCGTGAAGCCAAAGGTATGCATGGAAAGACATGCAACACAGTATGCATTCCGTTGCTGTATGTAAATGGTGTGACTTTCTTATCGTTTTCGCTTGTTTTCCAGAACGAAAGAGGCTTGCGGCTAAGCAACGCGATGAGGTATGGGACAGCTAGTGCTAGAGACCTTCACCAAACGCACCGTTACTGGTTGAATTTATCGTTTCGCGTTTGTGCTGCCCCGGTTGCCATATCCTTATAAGAAAAAAAATTATAATTTTGTTTAAATTGAATATTAGATCTCGTGGGACCGGACGTTTTTAGCTAGTGCACCGTGACGTTACCAAGAGCAGCTTAAGGGAATGGTTATTTCAATGGGAAAATACGTCCCCTTAAAAAAAGAAAACACACATGAGTGTGGATGCGGCATGTCAGCACGGTGCAGCGTATTTGTTTATGCATTTTTATTGTATACTTTCTTTTCGAGTCCCCCCGAGTAATTGTCGAGAGCGATAGGTAAATAGGTTTACCAGGACTCTTAACCCCGGGTTTAGGGCCACTGTGAAACAAAACAGTACAAGCAGGATAACGCCAATGAACACTGAATGGGTGATTTCAGCAACAAACACTGATTTTGTATTATTATTGTGAGTGAAAAGGTCGATCAAACAGTACAGGCAATTACACCGGTCGTTATGCGTTCAAATCTCGTTTGAACACGCGCAGGTGTTTTAAGATATCCAATAATCATTGGTTAAATCAAGTCACAGATGGGTAAAACCAACAAAGTTTGGTACAGTCAAATAATAAGAAAATGTTAAAAGAATGATCGATACAAGCTAATTTTGTATTAGGCATTTGAATCGATAAATCATAGATCGAGTAATCAATCAAAAACGATTACAAATATATATTAGAAACTGTGTCTACAACACGTGTATATGCATCGAGACCGTGGAGAGTAGCATACTTAAAAAAACCCATATATTATATACAAGATGTGTAAAGGCGTCAGTTGGCAATTTTTGTCCGCTCGTTCGTCACAGCGTTTATATCTCTTATTTACAAAGCAAAAATAATCATGAGAAAGATCCTAATAAAGAATCTAATTCAATTGTTTAACTGTAGCCATGCCTTAATGACTTTTGTTTAGAAATACACCACCCAACCTGTGTTAAAAAGAGTTCTCTTTTCTGCATTTCGGTAAAATTAAAAGAAAATCATAGTTTTTTACCGATTTATGCTTTGCAGTTTGGATATTAAAACTGAAGAAATTGTAGCGGTTTTTTCGAATGACTATTTCAGTAGTGTAAACAGACCTTAAGAGCGGAATTTTCAAATGACAAAACTCCAGCAGCGCCTCTAGCGGCAAACGATTGAACGACTCTAGTTGTCAAGCGTCACTTTGAAGCAATTTTCATAACTGCCAAACAGTTGACCTTTCCAGCGTACGGAAATCATTGTATTTTAGCGGTATTTTACCCTTTCCCTAACTTTTGTACTTGAAATCTCATTAATTGTTTGTAATGTAATCGAAATCAAGTTTTTATCAGTCGTGTTTTACCCGTTTTATGGTGCATTATTGAGAAAAAAGCGCATCAAAACACACGCATCCCAAGAGTGCTGTCAAAGAGGGTACCGCGGTAGCAAGCAAGGCCAACGTCACACATACACCTGCAACTCGCGTACCGTTGCGTTCCAAAACTGTGAATGCGAAGCGAGCATGAAAAAAGGACACACAGAAACAAAAGAAACGTACACATTCAGCTAGTGTGTCTACAAACAGTGGAACAGCATAAATAATCTTTTAGTGGAGTGTATGATCCGTAACATGTGCGTGAATTTGGTAAAGCGTGTTTGAACTGAACCGTTGCTGCACATGCTTATCGCATATCAGCGATCGTGAACGCGCAATTCGAGACAGCTGCGTAGGCTGCAGCCGGGGAAGAGAGCATCATGTCCGTCGGCATTACCGTGCACGATGTTGTTGATCTACCGTCGCCGATGGTTTCAAATCCGTTGGCCGATCTGGAAAATGTCCGTAAGATTGCCAACGAAAAGCTGCGCATCCGACGGCTGGTACAGGTACGTACGTTGCGTTTTGTATGGGAACGCTTTTCGTTTGTTCAGCAAGCGATAGAGGCACACAAGCTGACCTCGATTTTAATGTTTGGGCACATTTTGATGGTGACGTAATTGGTGTGAGTGGACTGTGAATGGGAACTGTTGTGGTCAAGCTGTGGTGTGAAATGTTGTTAATTTCGTATTGAAGCTTTATCTCGCTATTTTCTTGCAATGCCTCAGGTCCGTCAACAGTCGAAACAGCTAGCAGCAAAAGTGCGCCAAAATTATCAACAGGCAAAGGAGAAAGAGTTGGCCAAAATTGAGCAAACAAAGCGTGAAGAGGTGAAGGCCTGGAAGCGGCAACACATTCGCACCCTGCAGGATGAGTATGCACGGAACGTTTGTGAGGTTGGTGAAGCGCACCGTGCAGCTGAAGCCGCCGAAGAATGTGCCGTTTGGTTTGAGGAAAAACGTGCCAGTCAACAGGCGGTTGCGCTACAGCGTGGTAAAACGGCGGAAGCGAATGCGGCTCGCGAACGGGACCGGAAAGCAGCACAGAAAGAAGCGAAGCTACGGAAAAAGCAGTACGTACCATCGAAGTCGATTGCAGTACAAGCATCCATTCCCGTCGCTGCACCGGAACCGCTGGTGGCCGTCGATGTACGAAAGGATGCCGATCCGATCGAATGTGGATCTTCTACCGATCCAACACCTAGTCCCTACGAACACTTCCGAACGAGCAGGATTCGAATGAACTTGCACACGGTACCGGAATCCGTTCTGTCCGACTCAGACGATGAACAATACTGCCCAGGTAAAGAGAATGTCCTTACGCCCGGGGGCCCTGAGTACAGCGCCACTGCCTTCACCTCACCGAGTGACTTTCGACCGAACGTTGTATCGCCATTACCACCCAGTAAACCACAACGGCTGCAACCGTTTACCCAGATCACGGAACTCATCCAACAAAGACGCCGACAACAGCAGCAACACTCGCTGCACGACGAGACGCGACAACCGGCCGGTGCATACCGCGAACCTTACACCACACAGAAAACGGTTCAGTTCGATGCTGGTATGAGTGATAATACGCTTTCCTTTCCCACAAGCTCAGTACTCACGAGCGACGATCGCCCGTTCGTCCCGCTCGGTACGAACGAATCGCCACGAAAAGTTCCACCACGAAAGATCGTCGACAAACCAAGAACGGTTCCGCCAGCAGCACAACATACGATCGGAAACGAAGGCAGACGGAAGAAAGCGGTCCAACCGGAATCGAGTTCGTCCACCGTATCGTACGCGGACGGTGCGTGCAGTACGAAGGTGCAATACTATGATTGTAACACAAGGTTTCGGAAGGAGTACGATCAACCGGTTGGGTTTGTGCAGCGCGAACAGTACCGTGCGGATGATCCGACCGGGATGGAGGAAGCGAACCGATACGAACAGCTGCAGCAGGAGCTTGCCAAGGCACGAAGGTACATACCCTTTATTGTGGAAATATTATTGATGTGCATTATTACTATTTAGCAACACAAACCATCTTGTCTCAGGTCACTGTGCTACTTGTTTTTAGAACTTTTTTAAAATATGGAAAAAATACACGAGTGGCACCATTATATCGAAGGACAATGTTAATCAAGCGGCCATACTTCTCTTTACAAGCAAAATCACTCTTATTGTTCTTAATAAGAACAGCTAGAGAATAGAACCAGCTTGTGGTACTCAATAAAACACGTGTGGTTAGGTTGGTGATAGGTTATCGAGTGATCGCTTACGATCACTGTCATACTATGCTCACTACTACACAGTTTAAAGACATTTCCAGCTTATCCATTGACTAATTTCTGTCCCATACTGGGAAAATGTCATTATTCAAGTTTACAGGGTGTTCGAGATAAATTTGACAGTCACCTACGCAGAAAGACAAACATTTTTTTGTGACAAAATTAATCATCGGGGAATTTTTTTTTGTTTTAGAAATAGTAGCTTACCATGTATTTTATTCAAAATATCCGCCCTCGGCTTCTATTACGGCCTCCACCCGTCTCCGAAACCGAAAACAAGCCCTGGCGACAGTTTCGCGAGGTAGGGCCGCGAAAACGGACCTGATTTTCGACATCAGCTCCGCCTTGGTGTTGCTGGAGGTTCTGTTGATGTCCCGTTCCACCGCGCCCCACACGAAATAATCCATTGGATTAAGATCTGGGGAGCTGGGAGGCCACACATTCGGCGCGGTGAAGTCGTTGAAATTGGCCGCCAACCACTTTATCGTTTTGGAGGCTGTATGGCACGGAGCGGAATCCTGCTGGAACACGTACGGTCTGCCGTTGGCCACTCTCGTGATCCCCCATC
>KZ062148.1:46472-85250 GCA_002091835.1 Anopheles maculatus | reverse complement strand
CTTTCGAAAGAATTGGACAATCTAACGCGTACGGAAAATAAGCTCAAAAGTTTAGCAGTTGTAAGTGATTACGAGTGTGAAGAGTAAAACATAATTTAACTTTACTAATGAAACGAACATGTTCCAGCCCTCGAAAAGCATACCTTCGGAAGCCACAATAAAGCAGCAAGCGGTAGCACGCCAACGGAAAGCGAACGAAGCGATAGAAAGTTTGCTCCGGCAGCGATCACTCGTAACGTGTCCGGTCGTACAGTTGCAAACCGAACCTCGTCCACATCCGTCCTCCATTCGTCCATCTGCTGTAAACGTGGCAGAAATGAAAACACAGCAACAACACGAAGGGAAGGATATTTCCACCGACAGTTGTGCCTCGATCGTGCTGGACACGTTCGAACGTCCGGGAATTCCTCTACCAGCGTCCGAAGCGATAGCTGGCGGGACTGATAAAATTGGGAAGCTGAAGGAATTGTTAGACCAAATCAACGAACAGCGACGATTGTTAACGGAAGAAATAGCACGTGAAAAGGCGGAACAAGAAGCTACCAAACCGATGCCAAACGAGAAGGCCACTAAGCTAGAAATCGAACGACTCGAGCGCATGAAACGACGGCAAGAAGAATTGCTTGAACAGCAGCAACTGTTGCAGAAGCGTGAACGAGAGGTCGAAGAATTAGGCCGCCAGCTGGAGGAGAAGATGGCTGTACTGCAGCGAAACCATCAAAAGCAGCAGAAAGAAGCGAAAAAAGCTACCAAACCTAAGGTACACGTCGAAACAAAGGGTCAAAAGGGAACGATCGATGTGGACGTTGTGCAACCTTCTTCTGCTGCGAGCAGTATTAGCGAAACCAGCAAGGATTCGAACGAATCCGTCGATAAGCCAACCGATCATTCACAACCAGCACCGGTAAAGATTATCATCACCGTAAACGATAAGGGAACACCGCCGAAAAGCAAACAGAAGAAAAAGAGCAAGAAAAAGTCGGAAATTTCAGCGCAACAATCGCAAGCAACGGTGGCGCCGGAACCCGTCCAAACCACGGAGATCATAAAACCTCTCGCAAGCCGTAAAGAAGCCGTATCGGGGCTTAAGAAGAAGGTGATTGATTTTTCACCGGGAAGTTCCTCCACAACGTCAACCGTTTATCGGCCACTACCACCGAAGATTGGCAGTTTGAAGATTCTACAGCGTGACGTACCGGTAACGGCCAACGAACCAACCAAACCGATCGCTCCCGCCGAAGGTTTGAAATATAATTTGCAGAAGAGTGACAAAGCTAGAAAGCTGGACCTACCGTCCGGTGCGACGAATCTGAACCCAAATCTGCTCAAGTATATTGTCCGTTTGCTCGGCATGTCACGGCAATCGATCGATCAGCTTGGCGTAAGCTCGACGAGTATTTCAACGCCCAGTGCATCGATCGTGAACGTTAGCAGTAATAATGCTGTCGGAGACCGGCAACCGGGACCGCTTGCCCCGAACGAAGAGGAAAGCGAACGTGTCAATCGGTTAAGAAAGTTTATCGATGAAAATTACAACTTTCTGCAGGAAATCGATGAAACGCTACGCCGCTCGTCATCGGATCAGTCAACGTTGGGTAGTAGCGGCGAACGGAGTGGTCTGTCCGTGGATGCTGATGTAAGCCGTGTGGAAGGCGTATGGATGGAAACGCTACGCCGGAGAGAAAGGACAATGAAGAAGCAGCAGCAGCAAAAGAAAGTCCCCGTGGAGACGGACGATCGGCCGGTTTCGAAGGGAAAATCGTCTAAAAAGCAGTGTGATAAACCGCAATCGGTTCAACCAATCGAACCGTCGTTGGGAGCAATTGAACCTGCGGTACAACCACAACGAATGGTGCAAGCACCTGTACCAGTACCACCACCAGCAGCACCCGCCCCAACGGTAAAGGAAGGTTCGCTAAAGTCCATTTTAAAATCTCCAAAACGGGACACATCCGCAAAGGTGGCAAAAATCATTACACCCCAGGGGCACGTGGAGGTGATCAATTTAAGCGATCGCGAGGAGCAAGAAATACTGGAACGCTACTCCCAACTGACGGAACGATGCAGCCAACGCATCACGGAACTGTCCCAGATGATTAATCAGGTGCGCGAAGAAAAGCGACGCCTGATCGAGGACAGTCTTTCGTCGCTGGAGCAGCAAGAATCGACTAAGTACATGGATCTACCGCCAGCGATCAATCGTACGACGGCAATTCCTGCCACACAACCGCCGAACGTTGTTGCTTCATCATCATCACCATCAGCACCACCGGCGGTGGTGGAACCACCAGCTCCTAACGTCGTAATCGGTGATGATCCGGTTAGTGAGGAGATTGACAACATTTTCTCCTCCAAACAGATCGGGCTCAGTAAGGACAGTGGTATAGCGATGTCTCGTCCACTAACGGCATCCGATATACGGGAAAGTCCATCCGAGGAAGGTAGCCAAGGAAGGGAACCACTTCCGTTTGAACCATTCCTGAAAGACATTCCGAAACCGCCGCTTGTGTCTTCTGGTGGTGGTGGTTCACAGACAGAATTGGGTGGACCAGGTCTAAAAGCGTCACTGCGCCGTAGCACACCACCGGTCGCGATCGCACGCTTCAGTCCACAGCTACCGGATGAGCTTCCGATGCACGAACTGTCCACGATTCCGGAAGTGGAAACACCGGCTCCACCGGTAGCTACCTCCAAAGGGAACGATCTTTCCGCGGTTTCTGTTACGGCGGGAGACAACTCAAACACTGCCGAAGTGCTGGCAGAAGCACGCAACCGGTTGCTTCTTAATGAACCGACGATTCCCGACATTGGGTACGATCGGTTTCCGAACTATGAAGAGTACGTGAGGAGTGTAACGACTGGCACGACGGGGCTAGCGTCTTTTGTACGGCTGGAGCTCGAGCAAACGGTTGAGCCGAATGAAAAATTTAGTGAGGAGATTGACAACATTTTCTCCTCCAAACAGATCGGGCTCAGTAAGGACAGTGGTATCGCAATGTCTCGTCCACTAACGGCGTCCGATATACGGGAAAGTCCATCCGAGGAAGGTAGCCAAGGAAGGGAACCACTGCCGTTTGAACCATTCCTGAAAGACATTCCGAAACCGCCGCTTGTGTCTTTACAGACAGAATTGGGTGGACCAGGTCTAAAAGCGTCACTGCGCCGTAGCACACCACCGGTTGCGATCGCACGCTTCAGTCCACAGCTACCGGATGAGCTTCCGATGCACGAACTGTCCACGATCCCGGAAGTGGAAACACCGGCTCCACCGGTAGCTACCTCCAAAGGGAACGATCTTTCCGCAGTTTCTGTTACGGCGGGAGACAACTCAAACACTGCCGAAGTGCTGGCAGAAGCACGCAACCGGCTGCTTCTTAATGAACCGACGATTCCCGACATTGGGTACGATCGGTTTCCGAACTATGAAGAGTACGTGAGGAGTGTAACGACTGGCCCGACGGGGCTAGCGTCTTTTGTACGGCTGGAGCTCGAGCAAACGGTTGAGCCGAATGAAAAATCAACCCTAGGGCTAGATGTGACGGAGGACCGTGAACCGGACAGGTTAGCGTACAGAAAATATCCGGGCACCGCTCCAACCTTCGATATAACGGAAGAGGGCGATGCAACGGTACAGCAACCATCGGCTACATCATCGAGCACAGGGTCTGGCGCTGTCAACAAATCCGGATCCGACACATCGCTCCCCGATGTGGTGGCCGAACTGCGCAAGAGGAACATTATCGTAAAACCATTCAACAACTCGCTGGACAACTCGAACCGATCGACACCACTATCGGACACGCAAGATGCATCCCAGCAGACGCCGCATCCTAAGCCAACCGAGATGCAACCACTGTCCGAATCGTTCCAGCGTGATCTGGAAAGTGCCGGGCTTCGGTGGGCCTCCTCGATGCTCAAACGTAGCTCCCAGCTCGAACAGCACTCGAGCGGATCGTCACCCAACTCGCTGGAAGCGAAAGTGATCGGTCCAAACGATGAAACCGTCGCGAATGATTCCGACCGAGGGTTGGGTAAACCGCCGAATTTGGCTGAGTTCATCACGCGCGAACTGATGGTACGCACCCAGTCCGATCTACAATCGGTGTCGTCACATTCTACCAGTTCGCACGGTTCGCACAGTACATTGTTACGTTCGCTGCTAAACTTAAGTCAGCTGGAGCGAAGCAATTCCAATGCGAGTCCACTGCGTGAGTTGCTGATGCATACGCCAACGGATGGGAAAAGCATTCAGCGTACATCTACGCCGGTTGCTAGTAAATCGACCGCTAGTGGGAATAGTTTCAGGCTGGGCGGGAATGGTAATACCGATCCGACCATCACCAATAACCGTACCGAGACTGAGGGACTGTTCTCGGGTGAATCGCGACTATCGTCCGTCCATTGGAGTTCCTCGTCGGGAAATTCGTCTGACAGGCAGGAACCACCACAGCTAACGGTGCCGGCTGTACGGCTGGAACGACAATCGTCCGTGTCGAACCGGGAGAAGAGGTAGAATTGTTAGCGTTAAGGGTTAAAAAAAATTGACACATCATTTTAAATTGTTTTATGTACTAGCAATTGGCGCTAACAAACTGTTATACTCTGTACTAGCTGAATATTTGTTTTTAACATTATTTATAGCGTAGCGAGTACGAGCGAGCGAATTCTGTTATCGTTATAATGGCATTTTTTACGTTTTAAATAGGACGAATGATTAGAAGCGATAGAGTGTCTTTCTTTTAAATAGTTATACAAGGTTAATAAATCATAGTAAAATGCACGTTAGCAAAGTGTAAAATTTATGCAAAACTGAAAAAGATGTTTTTTTCTTTCGGTTCTATAATTTGAGCATGTGCTATCTGGTGCAAATAATTCAAGCGAATCAACCGCAGATCCGAAAAACCTGACCAGTTTACTGATCGAACGGAAAACCAGACATTTGAAGTTATCGTTTATTGCACCCAGTAAACGTGTTTAATAATTTTTAAAGTAGCAAAAAAAGACTGTCCGATGTTCTGTTCCCACTGGGCCAAATTGTACGAATAAACAAGCTGTCAAACAGATCAGCCTATGATTTCCATGTGTGGATATGTGCGTCGCCACGAGTGTGTGTGTCAGTCAGTTGTAATCGTATGCTCGACTTGTGTAGTTTTGTACCTAGTGTGATTTGGCAAAGGGAAGCTTTGGAATGATCTGTTGAACTACAAACCGAAAATGAGGAACCTGCTGCTGAGAATGATTGTTTACCTTTGAGTAAGTACAATCATACAGACTGAAAGAAACGCTTGATTTCCTAACATTTCGATATGCAGTATTGATGTACTTTTAAAACAATTTCAGACCCTAATGAAGCATCCAGATCTCGGCGAAGGCGATGATTCGACGAGTCAACATGATGCTGAAGAAGAGACAACATCTTCCCGCGGTCTGAGACACACCATGGACCGGAACATGGAGCATTACAATTTGCCACAACAACATGCCAACTACGATCATCGGTGAACACATCGACGGAGTGAAAATGGAATCGAAAATGCCTAAAAAATGTTTGTATGTATAGACATGTATAGTAATTGAAATGCAAAATGTAAATAAATAATATACATTCACTAAATCGCTTGAATTAATTAATTTTAGAAAGAAAAACATATTATAGAAAACCTTGAAGGATAACAACCTTGGGTTCGGATTTTGACAGCCGAATTGTACGAATAGATCTTCTTGTTCGTACACCTATACGTACAACTTGTAACAACCCTAATCGGTATACTTTTAAGGTTTTTGTGCCGCCAGGGTTTGGTTTTCTGTACTCTGTTGTCCATTTTCCCCTTGGCAACCCGATTATTGAATACAACTCAAAGGTCACTCCGATCCTTCAGTACTCCATCGTTACCGAGTACAGGATGAATGTTCCATTGTACGTTCCAGTGATCAACCATTTTCTGTGGACGTGAATTACGAATTCATTAGATGGAAGATGCTAAATTGTGTATTATCCTGCGTTACATTACCCATTGGCAGACATTTTAATAAGATTTGGAGAACCGTTCAAAGGAATGGACGGTTCCACTGTGTCCACCTTTCCGCTACCGATTCGATACAGCTCCAGCAGACCATTTCCAGTGGGTGAAAATATGTACTCCGTATCGCTCGTGCAAACGATGCGTGTTTTAAAGGGAAGAGGCATTTTGATGATTAGTGTTGGTGTAGAATTCTGAAACATTAAAAGTTCGCTTTACACTTTTCGAAGGAGACAATACGCTGGTGAAGACCTCTCGAACTTACAATACTATCAGTGATATCGTGGAACAAAACCTCTCCGGTCAGATCGCAACTAACGAGCAGCTCCTGCCGACGGTTTTCAATCTTCTGCAGACTAGTGACGCTAAACGAATGACTCTTTAGCTCAATCGTGCCCGGTGAGAAGTAGTTTACCTTACCAGCAGTGGTCGATGTAGAGGACGTTGAGTTGACCACGGATGTTATTGAACGTTCGGATGATGACGTAGCGCCAAGTGGAATCAATTGGGTCGTCGAACAGAGTAGCAACGATCCATCGTCACAACCTGCCACAAACTCAGTATTGGAGGTTGCTAATATTTGCGTTAAAATGAGCGCTTTACCGTTCGCCGATGGGCAACTAAGCTTGAAAACTTTATCCTTTACGATCGTTTTACCAACACGCCACAAAATGACCGCACCTTCGCTGTGTGCCGTGAGCAATGCGTAGTCCGATTTGGACATTACGCTATATCGGGTCCATGCCATATCGACCACCTTCCCACAGTCGGTCGTTTCCGAATGGAGCTCGGCGAATGAGTTGCGTTCATTCTTAAGATTCATCTCGTAGTGCCAAATGTACACGTCCCCCGAGACAGTGCCACCAGCAAACATGTCCCGATTGAATGGGTTCGTTTCGAGAGATTCTATGCATGCTTTAACCGGATTGCTGCTCAACTCTACCCACTGTACGGATCCACCGTACCGTTCCCTCTTGGGACTGAAAACGGTAACGGTCGAGGTGAAATGATCGCACCATGCATCGTGAATGGGACTGCAAGCGACCACCAGCAGCGGTGCGTCACGTGTCAATATGGAAAGCCATGCGGCAGCACCAACGCGGAAACCATTTCCTTCCTTTTTGTCGACCATATGCTCAGGAAGCAGGGAACGAAGGGTTAGTTCCTGGTGGCGGCACACTCGGTATCGCTCGGTCGATTCGTACAAATTATCATTGCAGTCAAAAATCGGAGTCATTCCGTAGGACAACTCTTCCTCTACGATGGGTTTTACTCTGCGTATGAACGAGACCAGTGTAGAGTCATCGTAGGTGGCAAACTTTTTGCTTCTTGGGGCACTGATTGTCTGTGTCTGTAATAGAAGAAAAGAAACTCATATACTAGACTAGTGATGACATAAAAATGCCTGATCTAGAGGATACTTACAGCCGTTTCTTTCCTTTCCTTTGGATCCGTTGCAACATTGGTGAGTGTGGGTAATGGACACGGATCTGTACCGGTATCTTTTTTAGGACAAATTTCTACCGACGTTTCGCACCGTGAAGATTCAAACCCGATAGGTGTATGGGATTGAAGTGTAAATTGAGCATTATCTGGATCCATAACGATGGAATTATCTGGTAGATTACCGAAAGAACTATGTTTTGAAAAGAATTGCTCCGGTGGTTTGCAAGTACGTTATCCGGGTTTGTTGTGGGCAATCTTTCTCGTTGCTATGGTAACGACCAATGTCGACATCTGTTGTATTTCGCAAGCTTTAGTTTATACGAATAAATAGAATAATTTTGCCAAAGATAGTAAATTTTGTATTGTATAAGGCCATTGCATCAAAATTAAAGTTTCATTTCCCGCTGCGATCTATCTCCATCGAGCAATAATCATTCACACTCAAACAGAAAACCGTTTCAAAATGGATCACCCTGTACGATGACATTTGGTTGACATACCGGCGTATGGCTGTGTACGTGCTTTGCTCGTTGCCGGCACATAATAATGTAAACAAACAGTGTACGTGAACAGCTGACGAAGAGTAGCTGCGAGTGCGCGAACGTGCGAGTGTTTGTCGGTATTGTGCGCGCGTGTGTTTAGTGTTGTGTGTATGTGCGAATTATCCTTTCAAAAATTTGTGTAATTAATTGCAATAGTCTACATCAACTCCAGCACGACCATCTTAAAGGTAATTTAGATCAACAGTCATCTTGAAATCGCACCGTTTTGCGACCCTTTTTCGCGCCGTGTGTTGGAGAACCTTGCGGTGAAAATGGTTGATCTTCCGGTACGCGGTACGCCTGAATGGCTAGTTCATCCGGTTCGTTCGTGTGGTACGCCTTTCGTAGTTCCTCATCGGGAATGATCGGATGTGGACAAGGGTGTCCTGTAGAATCGAACGTACCATGAACCGTAGTATCTGTAGGGTGCGGAACAGGTGAACCACGTGCTGGTGACGCTACCGGCAATGGTGAGGTAGCAGCTTTCGGGTCACCGATTTCAAATCCAGCCAATCGCTTCTGTACTTCATCCTGGTTCGTTGTTTCATCGTTAGGAGTGGTAGCATCCAGCTTTTGATACTCTTCTGCGGTGGCCGCCCGGAGATCGTCTTTAAGATGTCCTTCGGACAGCAAATAGTTGCGCACACTGTCGATTGCCATCGAGGAAAATACTTCCGGATGCGCTTGCATGTACCGGTACACGTACAGATCTGCACTGACAATTTTAAACCGATGTGCAAACACCACCACGGTTGCTCCGATGTAGAAATCTTTCGCCGTGTAGTACTCCGGCTCGTCGGGGTTGCATCCGGGCAGCCAAACTTTGCGCGGCGATAGAAAGCGTCCTCCACGTATGCCAGAATTGTCGATCGATGTTTCCATGATGGTAATCGTACCGTCGGCCAGTGACAGACTCAGTACAAACTTGCGTATTTTGTCCTCCGGATGAGCGGTATCCAAAACACAGCCGTACCGCAGGAATTTGTTTACGTTCACCAGGTACGTGATGACGTCCTTTTTAGGACTCTTCGGCACGAGGCTATGGTGTGAGGCAATAGAATCTTCCGGTGTACCGAGACCGAGATATGTTGGCACCTCTAACCGTGGGGCACGTTTGGGCGAGCTGTCCAACCGCACGCGGTCTGGCTGGATGAGTTTGAGTGCTTTTTCGTAGTAGCAACGCGTGAACCCATCACAGTCTAGCAGTAGGAACTTGCGCCCATACACAAATATGGTTGTGCCGACGATTAGATCCTTTGGAGAATAGTATTCCGATACTTCGGCATCACTTTTCTCCAGAAAAATGGAAGGATGAGAAACTGCAAAGGGTGATATAGGGCAAT
Source organism: Anopheles maculatus (assembly GCA_002091835.1). Taxonomy (NCBI): domain Eukaryota; kingdom Metazoa; phylum Arthropoda; class Insecta; order Diptera; family Culicidae; genus Anopheles; species Anopheles maculatus. The sequence continues at coordinate 75,899 of KZ062148.1, read as the reverse complement.
AGTTAGTAGAGAACTGTGCTGTTATTGTGTGCTGTAATATTACCTGGATTTTCTTTCCAGTTTTTGGGCAATTTTTGCTTCCGCAGTAGCATCGGGAAGTAGTCCCGCCCTTCTTGATTCTCCTTAAGCTCTTTGATGGAAACGGTATCATCTTCAAGATAGTAGAACAGCTTGTACGTCATCAGTTCGCCCCCTTCACGGTCTCGTTCATCCAGCACGCAATCGAAGCTAGATTTAGAATAAATGGTCAGAAATGTAGCTATCTCAAGCCGCACAGATAACCAATGAGCTGAGCTGAGCGATAAGATATGGGTATACTTACTGCAAAACTTTCCCCTGATACTCGAGATACTTGCGTAGCTTATCATCCGGCACTGGGTACATCTTATGATGGCGGAACGTTTGGCGCTGGCTGATCGAACGCTCGTTCATCGCCGGATCCGGCGGCAACAGTTCAATCTCGTTCAGCTCAATCCCGTTGCTTAGCAAAAACTCTTTCGTGTATGCATCACAATCGGTGATGTGAAAAACGTAGCCATGCATCTCCACATCGATCCCGATGTTCAGATCCTTCCAGTGGTAAAACTCTTCCCGGTCCGCATTTTTCAACTTCTTTCCACGACGCACTAATCGACCCTGGGGATAGCCACAGTTTTCGATGGTCGGTTCCAGTACCGTCATCGTGTCATCCTCGAGGAAGTACAGTATGTGCACATACCGGATGCGGAACGTTTCGGTTGCCGACTCTGGTACCGCTTGGCGGAAGAACGCATTAAACTTGAGCGTTTTCTGATCGTACAGTACAAAGTGTGGCCGGTAGGGTTTAACGGGCAGATGGCGCACCCGTCCGTACGTAAGGATTGGATCGTACAGCACCGTGTTGTTGCCACCGCCATTCGATTCGGGACAGAATTGGATGGAATCTTCATTCAGCCGCTCACCACCGAGACCACACTCGGGCCGTACCGGGATCGGATAGCCATTGATGTACTGGAAGCTTTGCGGTACATGATGTTTTTGACGTAGACGGTTAGAAAAATCGTTACCCGGCAGCTTCGGCAAACCCTCCATAGATATGTTCGACGTCGTCGGGTTGGAAGAGAATGTAAAGTTTCTAAAATAAATAACTTAGCAAAAAGATTCTTAATGTGAACAATTTTAAATGGTTTTGTGAAACGCACGTCGAACGAACGATGTGTGTTTTGTACCAAGGGTGCTCTTTTTTGCGTTGTTCAACAAATAAACTCGAACTCTGTTTCTATGGAGAGCGGCTGCCATCGTGACGACGATCGGAGTAGCCAGTGCATGGGACGAGCGTCAAATGCGCATGTTCGGTTTGCCACACCTGTTGCATCGTTGTTTGGAGGAAAAATTGAAATAGATTTCGGTGGGGGATTTTTCATAGCTCTGTATTCCTATTTGATTGAATAATTTTGTTTCATTTATAAACTCGTTTTATCAAGAATTTGAGATTTTTTTTTAGTCCAGAGAAATTATTCAACACATTGCTACAATGCCTTTTTCTCCTCCTTCTTCTTCTATACGTTTGGCATTATAATCCCAACAAGAATTGATCTGCAAAATTTTGACTTCATTGTCCAAGCCGTTTGTTGACATGATTTTATCCGTAACAGGATAGTGCTAATCAGTTAGTCAGTCTGTCTTGTAAAAGAACGTCTTCATTCTGCCTACCCTATCGAATAATTGTCGAAGAACCATCGAAGAAGTTGTTCCAAAGAATAAAAAAGTTATTGGAAATCATTCAAAGCATGATGTAAAAATACAATGTTAAACGTCAATGTCGACTAAGCAATGGGGAAGCAATTAAAAAGAAGGGTTTACAGAACTTGTGAAAAATATTTGGCCGACGGTTAGTGCGTCACCGATAGAAGAGTTTCCCTACTTTTTTAAACAGTACTAAAAAGAACTTTTTTCTGCTAATCACAATCGCAGGACCTTTTGCGATTAATTATTCATATGTCCAAGACGGAGCATCAATTGATCGATGGCTTCGGCTGGCTTCGGAAAGCTTGGATACATGCGAACAATTATTTCTATGTGGTAGGCCATGATATTGCTGCCATACGGATGGCGACAGATGAGAAGGACAATGAGTTTGCTTTCAGAGTGCTGACCACATACCACACTAAGAAATGATTAACTAGAACATTCTGAGATTTATTATTATTAGTTTTCTGTAATATTTTTAAGTTTCTCTACAGTGTAAAATAAGTGTTTTTAATGCCACCATTTGGAGACTTAATTTGTGAGTGAGACTCAATCAAAACGGTCAACAAGAAAATAAATTGAAAGTTAAAGAGCTTCTTCACCTTGTCTGCCGCTGGTTAAAATAGTGATCTTAAAATAGATTTTATAATGGAACTGTAATGGAAGATTGTATTAATTTGGTACGCTGAACAAGGATCGCTGTGTTTCTGTGTGATTATTTATTAACAATAACAATTGAATATTTTTCACAGTTTTCTTCCAGTCCAAGAATCAACGCGACTGACTGCTCAAACATTGACCCGCAGCAATGCTACGCTCACCAGCCACGATGTTCGCTCGGTTTACCCGAGGGTATTGTACCAGCAAACACGCAATCGCATCAAACCGTCGCATCAGGTAAAACTTTAAATAACAAAATTGCCTTACCAAATTAACTAACGATTTACTTACGCTCTTTTTGTGCCGCTAAAATCAACACTCTGGCCGCACACTCCATGCAATAAACAACCAAAAAAAAAGCCCGTCCTTAATCGACATCGCACCGGAAGTGCGCGAAACCCTCCGGCAAACGCCACAGCTGGTAGTGGCATTAGAATCAACCATCATTACCCACGGTATGCCGTATCCGGCAAATCTCGACACGGCACTAGAGGTGGAGCAGATCGTACGGCAGCAGGTAGGTGACAAACTGCACGCAACTGTAGTGATAGCTGGGGAATAGATAAAACCGGGTGCATCCTTTTTGGACCTACGGCAATTAGCAAATCTCCCGGTGGATTCAGTGTCCTGCTTCACCGCATGCTGTCGTTAGTGTTATTTTTTTGCTACGTTCATATTAGAGCTTCGTGGATACGATGCGACTGTCTTGTTTAAACGTGCGTTACGTGCAATACAGACATGTTCGACTGCAATTTTCGGTTACTAACTGAGTTTTAACTACTGGCAGAAACCGCCAAACCACACGGTCCCTGCTGACCGCATTGCACAAGAGCGTGGCTTGGTAGTGCACGGGCAGTGGCCGGGTATAGTTTGCGGTTTCCCTTCAAGGGGAATACAAACACAGTGGCTGCAGTGGACAGTGGAGTGAAAAGAATTCCCCAGTGAGAATCTTAAACGGTACACTGACGCCAAAAGGAAGCGACATGTACATTTCCAGCACGGGAGCAGAGATTTTGGGGCTGAGCGAGTGCACTTTCTGCTTCCAAACCACAGGATTCAATTAAAACCAAATTTCACCATCAGCTGCAGAAGTGAACCACCATACCGGGGTTTTGAACGAGGTAGCATGGCCTTGGGCGTAATGCTCCAACGGTTAGGTGCATAAAAGATGGTGAAATATAGTCTGTATGTGTGTGTGTGTGTGTTCGCAACTGGCGACGGTAGTAGGGTGTCCTCCCTACAGAGAATGATTTATTGTTACGCGATTTGCTGGATGCGCTAGCACATAGTAGAACTCGGTCGGGATGTATATTTCCCGAAGGACTATTTAACGTCATCTTACTGCAGGTGTTGGTCGATTTTCGATCGAGCTGCTGGGTGCCGGATGAATAAATCTTCTACAATTTCGATGAGCAGACTATTATAGTAATTGATAATTTATGATTTATTACTTCGTGCCTACTGTACGGCATTAAAGCCGGGATAGTCTATCGAACTGTCGAATACAGGCGATCCGTTAGTTCTGAGTAAAATAATAATTTCTTTAGCTCGTTATTAACTTTTCAGTTTATCAATCCTGCCCTTTGCTGAACTTCTACCATTACCACATTCCAGGAAACGCAAGGCGTGTGCGTTACCACGTACGGCAGCAAGGACTGCGAGTTTCCTGCCTTCTACACCCGGTCCAGCGGGTCAAAGGCGGCGTACAATCTTACTAGCGCAACCGAAGCTGCCAAGATGCTGCACATGAACCGTGCGCTTGGTCTCGAGTCAGGAATTCTAATTGGCGTACCAATACCGGAACGGTACGCGATGAATGCCACCGAAATGGATGCGGTAATTGCCGAGGCGCTCGTGGACGCAGAACGCAAACGAATCCAGGGCAAAGAAGTAACGCCATTCATACTTTCTGCCGTCTCGAAATTGACGCGTGGCAAAAGCCTCGATGCAAGTAAGAACACGGTTGCACGTTACGCTGTAGCTGTGGAGTTGTTCTGATGAAAAGTAATGCTGCTTTTGTTTATGCTTCATTCCAGATATGGCTTTGATAAAAAATAACGCACACGTTGCTGCCGACATTGCGGTGGAACTGGCACACATCGAAAATGGGTCTTCATCGGAGGTGAAGAACAAGGATAGTGCAACGATCGTGGCTGCTGATGGTGCCGGTGCTCCGGTTAGTTAAGCTATGCATTTATTTTCTATACAAATTGTTTAAAATAAAATCATACAATTGATTGTTCGTGGCAAATGGCGCTGTAGGGCTTTTCCCGTAATGATGTTGCATACCATGCATACCATGTGGAGATGGCATTGGTTTTCCTGGAAAGAACATTCCTACAGTTGCGCGACAGCTAGAAAGAACACCATTACAAATGCTGTTGAATTTACTTTTGTATTTTCTTCATTCAAGCTCGTCATCGGCGGTTCGGTAGTTGACATTTGTATCAGTGTCTTGGAGGACGATCTTAAGGTTAGTGACTATTTTTTGTTTTCTTTATTAACAAGTATAATAGATGATCAGATAGAAATGTTTCAGCATAACGACGAAATTAAATACGTATCTCTACTCAACATAGAATATGGCGCCCTGGACAAAAGATGGTCAAAATTAAACACTTTCTGGTATCTTTCAGAATACTTCGGTCTACGATCTTACTTACTTACTTATCCAACAACCGCTTCGCGGTCTTGGCCTGCTGCAATATTCTTCGATATCCTTTATCCATTATCCCGGCCGTTCTGGCGGACGCATTAACGCCCTCAATCCATCTCAATTTGGACCTACCACGCCTCCACTGTCCATGTGAACGGCCTAAAAGGACTTTACGGGCTGGGTCGTCCGGTGCCATTCTCATGACATGACCAGCCCACATGAGCCTGGTGAGCCTAATTCGCTGCATGATGGTGAGATCACCGTACAGCTCGTATAGCTCGTCGTTGTAGCGGCTCCATTGTCCTACCACGCCTCCACTGTCCATGTGAACGGCCTAAAAGGACTTTACGGGCTGGGTCGTCCGGTGCCATTCTCATGACATGACCAGCCCACATGAGCCTGGTGAGCCTAATTCGCTGCATGATGGTGAGATCACCGTACAGCTCGTATAGCTCGTCGTTGTAGCGGCTCCATTGTACTTCCACACATACTCGGCCAAAAATCCTTCTGAGCATCTTCCTCTCGAACGCAGCTAAGAGGGTTTCGTCAGATTTGGACAGAGTGCATCACCGGGAGCGGCCCGGTGGTAGATGCGACAGCGGCGCCGGTCTTCACACGGCAGGACCGGGTTTCAAGTCTCATCTGGGCCGTTCCCCCATAGTGAGGACTGACTATCCAACTATGCGGTAACAATAAGTCTAGTAAGCCAGAAATGGCAGGCATGACCTAAGAGGTCGTTAGGCCAAGAAAGAAGAAGAAGAAGCATGTCTCAGAGGCGTATGTGAGTACTGGGACTATAAAGGATCTATACAATCCCAGCTTCGTCTGTCGCGACAGGTATTTTGAGTGGAGAAGTTTCCTCAGACTGCAGTATGACCGGTTGGCCGCCAGCATTTTTGCGCAGATAGATGAAGTTTTGGATGACTTCGAAGGTGCATCATTATCTAAACATCACCGCTGCCTAAATCAGTGTTTGTTAGCAGGGCTGCTGGTGGTGCCACCAGCATTTTGGTTATGGGCTCGTTGATCTCCAACCCGAGGTTCAGTGTCTCATGCTCATGGTAAGCTTTTGCTACATAGGAGAGCCTCAAACCAATGATGTCTATGTCATCAGCGTATGCCGTATATCCTCCTCGGGTTTTGTTTGGGTTTAGTTTATATTCATAATATCAGTTTAATATATGTATGGTTTATATCTTTTTGAATGAACGAGCAGTAGTTAGCGGGGGTTTTAAGTTGTATTTTTTTAAAGTTTTTCTCCAGCTTTTGTTTACTTGGTTGTTGTTTTGTTTTGTGTTCTTTTTTATTTCGCTAAAGTCGATGTCAATTTTTGCCCTATACATACTCTACATACACACAAACACACGCACTGGCGTACATCGTTAACCCACCATCACCAGTGAGGGGGTTTTTAGTATTTAGTACATCGCTAAAGTTTATTTAATTTTCTCCTCACGCTCTCACATTCGCTTCTGTGTTTTATTCTTTGTGGTTTTTGATTTGATTTGGTCGTAAACATTAAACGCTTATTTTAGAAACATGCAAATGTTTGTTTTGAATTGTATTTTTTTTTTTTCAGATTTTTTGTTTATTGTTATCGGGGGTTGTGTTTTTCGGCTTTGCTTCGAGCGTTCTTCACAAATGTTTTAGCTACATTTTATACTTTCGCTCTCGATTCATTCCACCGTGCACCGATAGTCTACTGCGTATCGATCGATACCGATACAGAACGGTTCTTTTACTGGGAATTTGTATTAAAATTCTCATTGTAGCAGTCCGAATTACTCGATTTGCGAAAGCGAAAGGAAAGTAGGAAAATTAATCAATTTACCCAATTACTCAGCCACTCTTCCGGGCGCATGTTTTTCTATCCCTTGTTAAACTTATCATTCACGTACATTGTGAATTAAATGCGACCACTTCACCCCTGGTGTGTGTGTGTCCGTCCACTCGCAAATGCAAGCTTCAGTTCCTGTTTTTTATTTGTGTTGTGCACCTCATTTCAATCGACTTGTGTGTTTGCAAGTGGAGCGTTAAATTAAATTTTCAATTTTGTAGACTCTGTTTATCGGCCGCGTGTCTCTCACCTTGCCGGTGTTTTTGTCTCCCAGCGCACGAGTCGAAAAGTGTACAAGAAAATAAAATGATGATAAAGTCCACCGTGTCGAACCGTTGCAGTGTCAAAAGCGTGCTAATGAGCCGAGGAATAATGCGTTTAATTCGCTGTCCATTTTGATTTCATTTCGTGCCCCTGCAACCCAGCAAAACTGGTCTGTATTTTTTTACGGCCGAGTTGTCCGGGCCCATGTTCGGTGCTTGTTTTATAGCATGTTTTATCGTGTTGAGTATCGGCTGTGTTTTAATTTTGCAATCGATTGCGGTGCGCTCCCCGTACAGAGATTAGCTGTTTGTACATGCAGCCATGTTAATTAAACGATTATCTTACTACCGTGGGCTGAATGGGAAGAAGCAATATAAAACCCCGGTACCCGGTTGTTTATCGAGAGCGATCGACATTATGGATGCCATCTTTATGGCAGGGCACCACCGTATCACCTAACACTACACAAACAGTTCCCGATTGTGAATCTGTAAGCAATCAGCACGGAAGAGTGGTTGTTGTTAATTTAGATTATTTTTATTCTGACATAAATTCCACACGTTATCTTGATTTTGTTAGGACACTTTTGATTATACTTTACTGCTGCTGATGCTGCTCCTCTTCGCCAGCAGCAGCATGCTGCGTCTCTATATCCGTTGGGTTCGTGTTTAATAGCGTGTTCTTATCACTAAAGTTATTACAAACCGTTTCTTACATGCTGTTTTTTATTTATTCTAAAGTACCTTCACTCCCGTAGTACACACATACACTCACACACACACAGAGACACGCACACTTCTATAGGCAAATCGTGTAATATACAGAGAAACGAGTTAACAGTTCATTATAGACTCTGGAGTATTGAGTAATCTATCATTCAAGGAATTTTGTTTTTGAAATCACTTAGTACTTATCCGGTTTCGCACGTACCGTCATCTATGGTCTATGCACTAGGTAGTTTTGTTTAATTGTTAGCTTACACATCTTGCTGTTCGGGTTTCCTGCTAGCACATTCCTCAATTTCGTGCGTACGGCTCGCCATCCAACTCCGACGTCTCCCCATACCGGCCTATATCATTAGTGCCTAATTGTAATGTACCTCACAATTGGAATATCTTAACAATCAAGTCAACAAATTATTAAAGCCGCTATCTAAATATCATAATAAATGTGCACGCGTGTGTGTGGGGCGGTGTGTTGTAGGAGAAGGAGGATGAATTTTGATTAGGAATCCTTTAGCATGATGCATCTCTACGTATCATATGCACGAGGATATGGCTGATAGTAGTAGATGGTTCGCTAGAAGCATTTTTGGATCCATCTGTTCCTCCCTACGTTCTACGATCTGTACCACGTTTCTGACCCCACTGTTTTAGAACTGGTTGCGATTTTCTTCTTCTGTAAGGGATAATTTTCACAATGAAACAGCCTACGTTTTCGCCATCAGCCGCCATCATTTGCACTTCCACCTTAGATATTCTATTTTCTCTGCAAGCTGTTCGTACGGAATTGTTCCTTTTTTTAAGGATTCTGCTTACGTTTATGTTTGAATGGTTTCTTAGCTCTATTCTAGTGCCAAAAGCACATATATTACGTAATTTTCTTTCGCTAGACTAATATTTACAAAACGCCATCCCGGGACATCCAACGGTCTCCCACGTGCGGTGGTTCGCTTTTGGAAGCCTTTTAGGGTAATACACGGTGTATTGGTTAGTTCGTCGGCCGACCGTTTTACTACTGTCTACCTCTAATATCATTGTGCCGCTGTGTCTCTGGTGTAATTTTGGTTCAGTCGAGCTTGGTTTCCAGGGACTGGTAGTGAAAGCGAAGAGCAAAGATAGGACTAAAGACAGGCAAGTAAGGTAAGAACATACACCTTGCAAGCTTACGTCAGGTAACGGGCTGAAGGTTTGCAAAACAGAAATGTTATGTAAAAATATAGAATCTTGATCTGTGTGTGTTTATGAACATTCAAGAACTGAGTATAACGAAGCGAATGAACAGTGATTATATGTTGTTTGTTTTATAGTCCTACGTGTGCTTGTTTTGTTCTTCCAAATATAGGCGAGCTTAGCACACTTCCTTTAGTTTCACATACTTACATCCTCATTGTTCCAGATACCACCGGATGGTCACGTTCACTGCTTATATGGGAGATTTGGGTTTGGTTTTAGTTTTGCTATTATGTTTATCAAAAATAGATACCCCTGTGTGTTTGTTTCTGCTCCACACACACTTCCATACGCGCTGTATCCTGCTGCGAAAACACAAGCGACAACACACAACGAAAACCCAGCAGAAAATACATCCTAAGGCACATTGTCAATATTTCTAAAGTGTTGATTCTTTGTGTGTGTGTTGTATTGTGGTTATTTAATTCCTTTTATTCCGTTCACCGAGCGATACTACCAACGCATGGTTGGTTCATGTGTTCATGGAGCTGCATAGTGCAGGGTAGTAGTCATACCAGTTAGGATTTTTGGTCGAGTATCTGTAAGAAATGGATGGGCTATCGTTTTATCGTACTGACTGCTCTGCTGCAATGTTGCCGGTATTTCCAACGACCCATATATTTGCACAGTCTCCTCACAGGTTGGCGTCGAAGCACTGTACGGGTGTGCGCGACCGTAAGCACATTGTCAATATTTCTAAAGTGTTGATTCTTTGTGTTTGTGTTGTATTGTGGTTATTTAATTCCTTTTTTTCCGTTCACCGAACGGATACTACCAACGTATAGTTGGTTCATGTGTTCATGGAGCTGCATAGTGCAGGGTAGTAGTCATACCAGTTAGGATTTTTGGTCGAGTATCTGTAAGAAATGGATGGGCTATCGTTTTATCGTACTGACTGCTCTGCTGCAATGTTGCCGGTATTTCCAACGACCCATATATTTGCACAGTCTCCTCACAGGTTGGCGTCGAAGCACTGTACGGGTGTGCGCGACCGTAACATACGTAAAATTGTCAGGTGGCGAATAGTAAATGGGTCCCATATATTGACACACTTTACAGGCAAAATGGAATCTGACACTCAGGAACTCAGGAAGGTAAAGAAGCGAAGGAACCACCGTGGCAGGAAAATGGTTCTTTATGGTTATTTTACAAGCTTTTCTTTTTCCCTTCCGAACACTGGAAATAAGGTGCTAAATAGGTATGGGAATGGGTGTGTGTGAAAGTTTTTTTTATCGGGGAAAGGAAAATGGTGATAAAAAACAGCATTACCATGCGCGACAAAGCTGGGTTGTTTACCGGTGATGCTATCGGGATGCGTATTTTGCACGATTTTTGTTTTCAAATTGGTTGTTACCTTTTTATAGTTTAGGAAAAAAACACAAAATAACCATTTCAACCTTATCTATACTGAGTTTTGTTTTCTTTTTTTATATGCAATCGTATCTATGCTACCCTTGTTTCCCACCCATATTCGTTTACATGACGCTACTATACGTGTCGCGCCACTACGAGATGTTTGTGTGTGCTTGTGTGTTTGTTATTGTATTTGGTTTCTTACTCTGTTTGATCGATTTTTGTTTTGTTTCGTTTGAATTGTTTCAAAATTATGTACAATTGTTTAAAGCAATCTTCCAAAGCAATTTTATGTTTGTCTTTTTTTCATGTTTGCTTCAATGTCTAGGCATTGGAATGCAAACGCGTCACGATTGCACGGTGCGAGTCGTTTAGATGGGTTTTGCGTTCTTAACGCCCATTGTAGGGTATCTTAATTTGTATTGTTGTGTGTTGTGGTTGTAATACCCAAATAGTTTTAAATAGTTCCGAGAATTCAGATTTGGCTATACAAAAGCCTCAAGGTTTCTTATGTTCTGTCATTAATGGCTTTCGTGACTTATTTCACCCTTAGCTGGATAGTTAGTACTGCGTACGGAGTGACGGTTTGGACAGGACTCGATTGGAAAGGGTCCACCGGAACGCATCTCCGGAGAGTTCGTTTTTTCAAAATTAAAACAAATTTTCTTGTATAATTATTATTGTAAAGGTAAACATCTGAAATGACTATAACACAATGAAAACCCTCGAATGGTTAAGCACAAAACCCAAGTGAACAACTTCACACCGTCAACGTGACAACTCTCTCGCTCGCTCTCTCTCTCCTTTCTCTTCCGCTCAGCTCACATTTGGTTCGCTATATGGTTATTATGTTCTAACTTTCTTAATACGAATGTTTTGGTATGCTTTTGTCGGCATAATAATCCTATCATTATCTGATCTATTATATCTTTAGGAAAGGAAGCAACACTATACAGTAAGTTTGTGTAACAGAGTATGATACAATCTGTACTACTACTATTATTTACAACATTCCGAACGATATTCCTGTTGCGGTTTTGTAGCTTTGTGGCTTCAGGAGATATGCGTCTGGGGTTAAGAAATCTTTGCGTTAGGTCCTTGCATCCGATTCTCTTGTATACTGCTTGCATGTTACTTTAAAGTGTTGAGAACGTTATTTTTTTGTCGATTAAACATTTTTTATTATAATCAAAATGTTCATAACTAAAGTAAAAATGGGATTTAACTTCTGTTTTCGTATATTTTAAAACAAACTATGTTATTTCAAAGACATGTGCTTGTACTATTGGCACGCAAAAAATAAATAATTGCTTTTTCACCGTGCAATATAACACAGTTTGGCGATGTAAAGCTTTTGAACAAAAGCACCATGGTTTAAAAGCCAAAAAATGATGAACGACCAAAGCATAGTCGTCGCCCCTGTTGGTTGGCTAGAAGGCCAGCGTATTTCATGAAATTGCGAAATTGGCGAAACAGTAAAAATATGCTAAAAGAAATGAATTTCGTTGAAGCAACATACACGAATCGCACGGGAATGTAATATCTATCTTTGTTGAATTTTCATCCGGCAGACTATGGTCGTCCGAAGCTCGTTTATGGTGTAGTGGGTTTTGAACAGAAAATTAAATTTATGTCTATCGGTTCGGCGGAGCAGAAAAACAGGAAGGGAGCTATGGGTGGTGTACAGTTAAAGCTTTAAACTCATGTGCATGAATCAGGATATTGTTAAAAATTTAAAAAGAATGAAGTATTCAGACAAAAGTGGCGTAAAACAATATCTCGTGATTGAATTGAATTTTGTAAGGCGTTATTGTCCTGCCGTAGCTTCAAAATTAAGGATCATATAAAAAAAATTCTCAGTTAAACTTATAAAGCAACATGCAAGATGTTGAACAAGCTCTGGTAGCTATATGAATCATCCCATCCCATTATCTTAGACTTACTGGTAAGAAATCCTGGCTCTAGTTAATTTATCTATATCGATTAAATTGTTGACGCATGTGCTTGACTTATCGTTATAATTAAAGCGTATATTATCACCGTGTTTAATGTGCAAAGTACACTGTTACACAACGGTAGCTTAACGGTTTATTACTTAGCAAACTAATGGAACGCTTCGGAGACACGTGTGACCTAGTCGTGTACTTCTTGCCTTGGAGCTAACGTAAGTGATGTTTTATATACTCGTGTTTGTTTTCGTTTTACCCTACCATTTATCTAATAACTGAACAGCACTAACGTTCCGTTCGTTTGCACTGAATCAAACTACACGAACTGTGTTAGATGCAACAAGAAGGAGAAATTGTTTTCATCGTATACCATATAATTAGGGTTTTCTGTTGCAGCATTTTGAGCAGTGAGAATCTTGTGAAATTGTTAGAGAAAAATCCTCGAAAACCAAATCTTACCACAGCGAATTTGAATAATGCAGCTTACGGTGCACACTATACGTGTGTGTGTGTCAATAGAAGGAAGAACTGGCATGAAGAGACTGGCCGCAACCTAATTATATGATAAAGGGCTCAATGAACAATTATCCGTTTTGCTGTGCATCTACCACAGTTCGTTTCGCGCCGTTCGTCTGAAGCTTGAACTCCCAAGCGCCTGAACGCTTTGCATGTGGCCAACGTTCGAGATGGAATTTCTGTTCCAAAAACCCCGGGGCTCTCTTAACGTTTCACATTTTGCAGAAAAATAACAAAAGTGAATAAAAAACAAACGGAGGCAAAAAAGAAATTATCCATCCTTCCAGAAACAGATGCCGCTGCTGCTGCTGCTGGATTTGCTTTTAAAACTGTAACTAATGTATGTATTATGTTGTGTATACGGGTGTGTGTTTGTGTGCGTTGTTCCAACATTCCCGGGTTGGGTCCTTAGCATTCGTTGTGAATTAGATTATTTCAATTTGTATTCCGTACACGAGCAGCAGCCCTGCACCCAGATGACGATGGAGTTCCAGCCCATCCTGGGGACTGGACTCTGCGGTCAGACACTTTCGCTTATCCCACATGTCCGGGGGAAAGATGCGAAGATGTGCCGTTAAAAGTGGAGTGGACGGTAAAAAAGAAGGGTAAAAGTTGCTAATGTTCCACGTCCACGATGGTTTCTTTGTTCCGGCAGTCGCGGATGAAGCTGACCTGAATTATTTGCTCATTTCAGTGTGGCCTAGAGTGGAGATTCTTTTGTTTGGTTTTCTGGATCTCCTCGAGAGAGGAAAAGCGCATTCTTTAGTTTTTTGTTCCGCTATTATCGAACGGACAACAGCAGTAAATGATGTTTTCTAATTTGCATAAGTGGCAAACAATTTAACAGTTAGAACTAATGTACATTAAATTAAGTAGGCTCGAGTTTTTACACAAAGATTAATTTTGAAAGTTCTTCTATTTGTAGGGGCTCCCTAGCCAATCTAAGGTGGAAGTGCATGTAGACGCGGCTTGATGTTAGACGTTCGCTTTACATGTTTGATTTGCAAGCATTGCTATGAAGTTTCCAATTCTCTTTAGTTTATATAACTAGCAGTAAGTGCTAGGTACCTAGCAGGGAAAACAAAACGGAGAGACGCATTAAAGTGTCTACCATTCTGCTAGAAGCATTCAGCGATGACCAGTTTTCCGTCCGTTGCAAGTGCTTTCTCTTGTACAACACAGCTCATAAACACGTAGTCGAAACGGTGGCTACGGTCCATGGTAAAGGGTACACTTTTCTCCGGAGTTGAAGGATTTTGCGGGCGGGAGATGGGAAAACAATGACAGCGATAACAGCGGGGTCGGTGCTCGGTGTATACTAAATTCCGAAACATCTTCTATGGCACCAACGGGGGATTTATTTGTATTAATCTTGAAATAGTACTAGCTTAGCTTACCTTACCACACTATCTTACGCAAAACGGGTTTTCATAATTTCCTATTAAAAATTGGGTGTTGGGTGCGGGCGGGGCGCAACACCGCGAGTCACACATGGAACGCTGGGCCGTTCGTTCGCCCAGCTAACGCGGCGCGTTTGTTCGTTCACTGTGTTTGATTAAGTTTAGATAATCTATGTATAAGTTTTGCTTTCATTTTAGCCTATCGCATCACACCCGGGATCACAAAAGGAACGTACGCCAAGGCAGAGACGCACATGCATACACGCACGCATGGATACAGCACGCTGGACACACAAGCCGTTCGCACATATTAGAATTTAAACCGGCACAAACACCCACACTGGAAGGCTTCTTACGTTGCTCTCGCCCACCACACTGACGAACGATATGGTGTCACTGGGTCAGAAACGAATGCGCTTTCATCTCTCGAAAGCGTCATTTTGTTACGTGTGCGCGCTCGGATGGTTACACTTGCATTCGTTCGTTCGCGGCGTGTTTGTACGCTTGCTATTGGTCCTTTTTGCTGGGACAGATACTACTATTCTGGCTACATTTGCTAAACTCGTGTGCACCGTCTTATCTAAATATCTTCACAATCACAATCGTTGCTATCGGTCGTTTCCGTACCGCGGTAAAACCGTACGCCCTGCTCTCGATCGTACGTGATGCGGGAGCGTTGTTGCTGCTGTCGCTTTTTCGAGCTGCCGCTCGAGCTGGCCCCTCCCTCCAGGTCGGTGGTAATGCCGTGCAACCGATTAACGACGGTGCACTTGACCGACGTGGAGGAACCGCCGGAACCGCCGATGGTCGTAGGTGCTGGTCCACCACCACCACCCGGACCGGGTCCGCTGACTGACGAGCCAGACGTCGCCGCGGTACTGCTGCCAAGCGTTGTCGTCGTAGTGCTTGTGCTGGTGGTGGCCATTCGCAAGCTGCCACTGCCGGGTCGGACTGACGGGCAGCCCGGGTCATCGAGCGATTCATTTTCTGTGGGCTGCTGTCCCGGATGGCGGGTGGCGTTCGGGCGCGATTTGCGCCACCGATCGCCGAACAGCTGCTCCAGGTAATACCGTAGTCAGATTCTAGTTACCGTCGGTGCATTCAGAAGTCTTTTTGATGGAAAGAGAGAAACGGGAAGAGAGACAAACGAAGGCACATTAAATTACACATCCTTATTGGGTGGAAGCGTTAGAAAACGGCGTGTGAAAAGCAGAATGAAATAAGTAAATCAGAAAAGCGAATAGTTTTAGTTTTGTAACATGTAACACAACTAGTCAGCAATTACAGCACGTAACACATTGCGATAAAAGCGGGATACCAAGCGTACCAAATGTTATGCGTTTGTAACCTTTACTTGGGGCATATTAGATATGGACGTGATATGTATGTAATGTAGCGGCTAGAATACGCGCTAGAAGCACAATTCTATTATACGTACTATTTTTTGTGTAAGGAGCATAGCACAACGAGCGTCGTTTTGGGGGGCAGATTTTTGTTGGAGGGTTGTCCTCCTACTGCATACATCGAACGTGTCGCAAAAGCTTCTACTCTCTAGGAGATGCGTCGTACTACGAGTTAGTGCCCTGCTTCTCATTACCCGGTAGTGGGTAATATTAAGCCTTACTTCAAACCGGAATAAATATATGGCTCAAGATAAATGGTGGTGCCTCTCTTAAGCTAATCTTCTAACGAAAGCTCGTTATGTTTTTGCGTTTATGATTAGCGATCTATGTAGGTTTATCCTTTTAAGTGGCAACATGTTTTAGAAATAGTAGAAATAAGCAAACGCATCCCCGCCCCAGCATCAAGCTCTCACTACTACCTTCGACTGGATGGCGCACAGACAAACAACACATACTGGCCAGTCGGTGCTACTACCTCTTGCCGCCGGTACGGATGGTGCTGGTGACGGGAGTTATCGTGCGTGAACGCTTTCCGAGCGTTCGGAGGATGCTGCGTGCCCACGATTGGGTGCAGCGAGCGTGTCATAAGCGTAACGCTAGGGATCACGCTTCCTGATAGGGTCGTGGCTGGTTGGCCTGGTTGGCCGGTTGGTGCTGGACGAACTTGTTCGAGCGGGTGCATTTGTATCTCGAAAAGAATGATAGGAAGAATGAAGATAGGAAGAGCCGAGGGTAAATGTGTTGGAACATTTGGAATGTCGTTTTTGGTGAGGTTTTAATTGTATTATTGTTTTTCGGGAATGTTTAATCTTTGGAGCCAAAATGTTGTTGTATGGTGGTATAGTAGGTGTAGACGAACTGAACGGGACATATTCGATAGCCAATTCAATTACAAGCATCCGTGTTTACGTTCTTAACTACAGCTTTTCAATTTTAAATTCTGTTCTAAACAACTTTTTCGCTTGGTAAAGTGCTAAAGTATGCATCAAATAAGATGGACATATGTCCAAACGAACCACCCAACTGTCCATATTAAAGAGGAGAAGGCAACATGTGGGAGTTGAGGCATTCCGGCCACCACTAGTGAGAATCTTTATTTCTCAACTTGTTAAGGTGAGTATCTCACTGTAGCTCTTGCGCTTGCTATCCAACACTTGTATTATCTATGGCATACAGACAAGTTAACTAATACAGACAATTTAATAAAGTTAATCCCAAAGTTAACTGATTTACATATTTTGAGTAAATATAGCCAAAATAGTTGAAGAACTGCAATTGATAAATTGTTCGTACTGCGAGTTTCATCCTTCAGTAAAGTGTAATTGATCTTGGGCTGGGACTAGTGAAGTACTTACTGTTTCCGTAAGACGTTTTATGACAACTTTTAATTTTTCTGAAGGAAGACAAACCCGTCTAATTTGGCGCTATGTTTAAGCTACTCCAAGCGCTACTTGGATTAGAATTGGGCATAGATCTCTCGGAGGACCTCAACTACTTATCTCATGTACAATACGGAGTAGCAACTAACCATAAAAGCCCAGCAGTAGTTGAAAAAACGCGAATATATTTCTTAGTACAACCATGGCTAAGGTTCTCCAGCTAGCGAATGGAGCGTCACTTGGGAAGAGGTGGACATATCCTTGTAGAATGCATTTTGAATGCAGTATCCAAGCAAAACTGAATTCATTGAACTATCTGTCGTTACTTCATGTTCATTGTCACCTAAATCTAGTCTATTGGTTTTTTAATGCATACAATAGCATGAACCATTCTATTTACATCATCATTACTCGCATCATGCAGCGTTAATTGCAACACCCACCGGTAATTTGAAATTATATACTGGTTTGCTAAACGCGGAAGAGATCATCAAGTCCTACCGGGGACGAATGCATCCATCACAGCAAGGGTCTACAGCGTATGGTCTAGCACTTGCTAGGAGAAGTACATTATTGTCGAAAGTGTTCATGCGATGCGATTATGGCTTCAACAAGACGC
Source organism: Anopheles maculatus (assembly GCA_002091835.1). NCBI lineage: Eukaryota > Metazoa > Arthropoda > Insecta > Diptera > Culicidae > Anopheles > Anopheles maculatus. Next base: position 58,183 of record KZ062148.1, on the reverse strand, counting down.
GCAATGGTCATAAATTAAGGTGGTTGTTGTTGATGTTGGGACTGCCAAAACTCTGTGTCGGGTTCGGTGCTAGCTAGAATGTTCATTCGTTCGATACTACGAGACAGTGTGGTGGAATGTGGAGTATATATCGTTGTGCGGTTGTGCTTGATGCTTTCACTTCAAACTTGGAAACACATAACCACACTAACACACGCAAACAGAGACCGTGTGGCGCTGTGTGGAACTGAGTGCAACGAGTTGAACGTATACGACAGGATAGAGAGGCGGTTTGGTTGGGGGGAGGTCAATAGTAGAAGGATTAAGGGGGACAGTGGTTAGACGGCATGCAAACAGGCACTTCCGCTTACCTGTAGGTGGGCACCTTGGCGTCGAATTCACACAGCTCGTAGTTGTTATTACCGTTTATTGTCTTGGTCGTGCCGGTGGCGGCGGACAGCAGCGATGGGCCATTGTTGTCCTCCACCAGCAGGGCACAGTTGGAATTGGTATCCGACTCACAGCCACCGGCACCCCCGGCCGGTCCACCGCTTCCACCACCACCACCACCACCACCCGTTGTGCCGCCGCTTCCGCCCGCTAACGAGGACTGGCCGCAGATGTGCTGCTGCTGTTCGTTGATGCACGTGTAGAGCTGCTTATGCTTGAGCAGCTGTTTGGGTGTGTTTTCCTGCGTCAGCAACGATTCCCGTTCGCTTTCCGCCGAACCGACACGGGTCCGTTCGCGATCCCGGTTGCCTACCTTCGGTTCTGCATGGATGCCACCGTTGACCGATGTACTCGTCACTTGCTGCAACAAGGTAAACTGTAGCGCACCAAAATTCGGACAAACAAACGTACACACGCACACAGAAATCATAACAAGGAGGATGGAACGATATGATGCCCAGTTTTCCGGCGGCGCGTTTCAAAAAACCGAGACAGGTGAACATTAGACGGATATGCGGTTTTTTGAATTGTTTTTTTTTTGACAACCCGTCAGATGGCGCATGTTGGTTGATTCGGTGCAGAGGAGTGGCGAGGTGTGATGTGGTGCATCAGCCGGCGTGACATCGTTGCAGTATATCGGCCCACCGGTCGGTTGTCAGTAGCATCGTAGGTGGTACAGGTTTAGTGATTAGTGTTAGTAGTATTGTGGTTGTTGTTGTGGCAGTTGATGTTGATTTTTTGGTTGGGTGTTGTTGGGTTTTAATAAGTGCGTGCGATTGCAGATTTGCGTGCAGGTGTTGGCGCATTCCAAGTACATTCCACACAAGGTTGTGCCGCGTGTTCGTTGCGTGAGCGTGCCAGAGGCGTCGATTTCCAGGAAGAGAAATAATGTGAAAAAGTTAGATGAATCATTCGATACGTTATGCATCGCATTATTTATGTAGTTGTATCGTTTGCAATTTAATTTTGTTGAAAAATATTTTTTTAAAGAAACAAAACCCGTTAAAGTAAGCTCATAATACTAATAAAGATTCATTTTCTTCTAAATGTTGTGAAACAACTTAAAATAATTACAAAAATAATGTAAACATTGTTCAAGAACTATTAGCTGCAAGAAGAAATTGCTTTCTATTCGTTGATTTGATGCCAAGCCTGGTATGTTAGGTGTGTACATGTTTTAAAAAAGAATACTGCTTATTGAGACATGCAAACGCGTTTCCTACCTGTTGGATCTGTTGCTGATCACAGTCGACCCCGTTCAGGATCGCACCGGACATTTCCGTTTGCAGCAACTTAATCTTCTGGATCATTTCCTTGATCTCGTACCGTAAGATGCCTAGAAAGCACAACTTCAGAAACGCTATCACGCAGTAACCAAGCACGAACAGTATGTCGGCAGTGTGTCGCAGCCAGGAGACGATTCGATCCGCACAACCCTGCGTAATGAAACAATGGAAACATAATTAGCCACATTCGTGGGATTCCAGGTAAAAAAAAAGGTATGGCAGGGGTGTCAAACACATTACACAGACGGGAAGAATAATTAAACTTATTTATATGGGACTAGTGTTGTGCGAACTGAGTAAGAGTGAAAGGTTGATTTAAATCTTCCTAAAGAATGAGTTGAATAAACTCTTCACGAAGAGTTTTAACAACTCTTTGGCGATTCGAATTGTTTAACGACTCTTTCGCGAATCGAATCGTTTAGCAACTCTTTTGTGATTCGAATCGTTTAGCAACTCTTTGAGAGTTGTTAGTCGTCACGACGATTCGAATCGTTTAGCAATTCTTTTGCGATTTGAAACGTTTAGTAACTCTTCCGCGAATTAAATCGTCAAAGATTTTTAAAAGCTCTTTTGCGATTCAAATCGTTTAACAACTCTTGTGATTCAAAACGTTTAACAATTCTTTTGCGATTCGAAAAGTTTAACAACTTTTTTGCGATTTGAATAGGCAGAGATTTTCAAAAACTCTTGCGAATCGAAACGCAGAGATTTTACAGAGATACCCAAAACCGTATACAAAATCATGGCGAGCCGTCAGTTTGACATATCTAGTCGATGCGGTTAAATTGGTGCATCAATACATTTGGAATGCAAAGAGTTATTGTCTTTGCAAATGGTTGAATGGAAATTGGAAAAAATATCCGGAATTCTCATAACTAAAAATATTGGATGCCCTCGAGAGAAACTCCCATATATTTTTTATTACACAACTATTGAACAAAATAAAATAAATAATTTATTTTGGCTCTTGCTAAACAATGCTTGTGTTTTTTCCAGATGCCAATAGTTTAAAGATTTCCGGGATTAGTGATGCATTCCGCGCGCCAAAGCGAAAGAATTGTCTTCAAAATAGATCAACTAGCGCAGAGGATATGTCCTATACCTTGATCCATAGCGCCAGCAGTGGTTCATGCACCAGCACCCAACGCTAGTCATTGTTTTGATAGTTATAAAAATACTCGACCGTTGCGATGAAACGCGCGCACCAGCCATCAGAGAAATACACATGGCTAGTCTTTTGGGGACATATCTATTTCGTGGAAATAGAATTCGACCACCAAAATGGCCAAGTGTTTCAGGGACAAACGCACACATTTAATTATAATGTATCGATTGGTGGTACGCACCAGAAATCGAATGAAAAGTGCATATTTGTTGCCGATGGTCGCATGCACCTAGCGTACCGTGCTAAATAATCGCGTCTATGGAGTACGGAACACGCTTTCCCGATTGTGGTAGTGAGATGGTAGTGATGGATGGTATTGCTGGCCACTTGCTGGTTTGTTTGTGCCTTAGTGCGCCTTGGCCAGAGGCACAATACTTCGAGTGCTGGCTGCTCCATTTTCGCGGGTTCAACCAGGGAACGGTTTAATTAAAAGCAAACATTGCGTTCGACAAAAGCGATCGCGCGAACAAAAGCTCCGAACGATGGGGAATGGAAATATGTGTTAAAGAAAACACAAACAAAACAAAACATAAACAAACGAAATAAATCGAACACTGGTGCACTGGTGCACCGGGACGAGACTCTGGAGTTGGACGAGTCGTAAAAGAAAGTTGTGCAGCCATCCCAACGCCATATTGACGATGGACGAAGAAAACAACCATTCGTCATGGATCGAATAAATGGGGTGGAGAATGCATTTTTTTCTCTCTCCTGTTCGTTCCCTTGCCACACAATGCACCAGCAAAAAGCAACAACATCACCGGAAAGCGCAATAAATTGCATCTGACGTTGCTTGTCGGCTGCACCGTCGGCCAGCCCCCGGTGTGCGGGTTTCATCGATCTGTGATTTCCGGCTCCTCTGTCTAGCGCTCTGTACGCGGCACTGTGTGTTGAGTTTGTGGTGCACCATTTTTCTCACCATTTTGGGACACAGGCGGGGGTTGGGCCTGTATGGGCGAGTGCATTTTCACTGGCCTTGTTTTATGTGCCATTTGTTGCAGCTTTATACGCTATATTGCTTGATGCACGTATCGATAGCGACCGCCCCGAAGTTGGTAGTGAAAAGCCATTCGTTTCGTGACGTTTGCCGTCTTTCATTTCTTTTGTTTCCCGTTGTTTGAGTTGAAGAAGCTTTTTCGTCGGGGCCGGCCGAGTCTGATTGCTTGATCGGGTGAAGTGGAGCAGAGATGTCAAACTCTATGTTTTACGTCATCAAACTATTTGATAGATTTTCTGCGTACTACTAAATAATTACTAAATAATTTATCCTCTTTTGTAAAATTTTACCAATTGATTTTACGCACATATACTTAAATAAAAATTAAATTTGTAATGTTTGTGCCAAAAAGTTTAAACCAATTTTTAAACCTGTCTCGGTTAACATCTTATAGCCTAACGAGTCGGTAGGTTGGTCTTTGGCCATGTACGCAAAAAATAATCAACCGTCAGATCGGAGGCATTTAAAACATGATCAATTTTATTTGAAAAAGGTTTCGAAAATTCAAAAGGGAACTATTTTCAGTAATAAACAAAATTTCGTTGAATAAAATTTTGTTTTTAGTCAGGAAAAAGACTTATCTATCCTACTGTAACTGAAAGTGATCGTAAAAATAATAATAGCATACTTTTAGGCGTTTAACCATAGGTAACTTAACTCGAGGTTATTAAAAACAGGAAACATGCTTTTCACAATACGAAACGAAACAAAATTTGTCTTTATAATGAATAAATACTCCTAATGCACGTAGTACAATTTGACAGCCCTGGCCTAAATCATGATAGTGGATGTTTCTGAATAGCAAATTATAAGACGCAGTCCTTCGGAACAGGGAAAAAACGTGACAAATGTGGACGTGGCTTTCAATCATAACATTTAAGTTTCATTTCATCGAACATTCCCCATGGGTAGAAGAAATCCTTCCCTTCCAAGCGAATTATATTTGTATGACTTCAATCTACGCCCTATGCATTTCCCTGCATGCCTTCAGACAATTTGAATAGCGTTATCTCGGCGCTAATTATCTTCGTCTTACCTGCGGATACACTGCCCGGCACGTGACGATCGTTTTGATTTCCTCCGTTTCGCCACCGGAAACGGCACTGGCACCGGGTGTACCGCCGGAACTGCTTCCGGCCGTAGAACTGTAGCTGCTGGTGCCGCCGTGGTTAGAACTAGAGCTGAAGGTACTGCTGCTATCACTACTGCTGGTACTGCTGCTGACCGCACCCTGACCGGGTCCCGAACTTTCATCCACCACACGTACGACACTCTGCTGCTGCTGCTGCTGTAGTGGTACGGTGCTCGTTCCGCTCGCTCCACTACCACTGCTCGGGGCCGTTATTAAGCTCCAGGAGTCGCTGAGCTCGCTAAAGTTCCGGCTCATCAGCAGTGTGTCCTTAATTGTACTGGCGGCTAGCTCGGTTGCGGCTGCAACGGCCGCCGTTGGGTCCTCTCCGCTCCGGAACACGATGGCGGACGCAAGCGGTCGGCGTCCTATGCTGATTTGCTCCGTTATGTCGGATGTGCAGCAGGACGTCGGATAGGTGCGGTTAGCGTTGAGTGCAAAATCCTGCAACGAAACGAGCCACAATTCAGAACCGGTTTAGCGTCAGAAATTAGAATATTGGTTAATCTGTTAAATAAGAATAAGAAGGATAAGAATTGATAGCTGTCTTGTTGTCTTAAAAGTCAGCGGTGCTACCTGTGTTGTGTTTGAGGTGCAATTGATTTTTGGCCAGATAATGCCAAATCCAGGTCTGTGCATTATTGAGACTCCCATTTAACAGTCCGAATAATTATTAATGAGCAATGTCTGATTAGCTTTTTCAGCCGGCTAGCTAATGTTTCACAGATCAGATCAGAAAGCTGTGTTCAAAATACTTAACTAATTAGTATGGATTTGCTGCGTTAGCATCAAGCGATGCGATTCTTCTCCAGCAAAGTATTATTGATTTTTAAACTGAAACATAACTTACTTCACAATGTGCTAATCTTTCAGTGGTTACGAAGGGATTAAAATGTGGCATAAAAAGAATCCTCATCGTAATGGATTACATGCACTCACTCGTTACACACATTAGTTCATTTATGTAGAAATATGTAGCGAAAAACTCCGTTCACACATACACACACACACTTGTGCATTTATTCTAGTCCGGTAAAACCTCGTACCCAATTATGTGCTTTCATTCGCACATGTTTACACACATACACAAATGGTGATCGGAGTTGAGTTTAAGCTGCATGCAGAAGGATTAAGCGCGGTTTCCGTAAATCCGTTTTTAACACATCCGTCCGGATCACATTTTACATACGGAATCGGAAACGGAAGCACTGGTGCTGTGATGTTCCAATCCTGAAATCGACCACAGGGTCGATCGTCTGGTGCTACGGTAAAACGTATTTGGCGTTTGTTTAATGACAGCAAAAAAAAAGAGGAGACGTTTAGTTTTGGACCGGAAAAGAGCACACATAGTGCTGGTGGGTGCGGTGAGTTTGTTAGGTCATTTGAGTAAAGTAAAAAAGGAATGGATTACAAGAGGTTCGTGTATCGTTTGTTCAGCTTTGCGGTTGTATCGACACGGTACGTGTGTTAGAGAGACAAAATCTAAAATTGGAGCTCCAATTCTGCCACAACGTTTTCAGTAGTATGAATGTACACGGATAGGAATGTTCTATCGTAGCGTCCAGAAGCAAATAGAACTAAACGGGCTATCGATAGAACTTTAATTCATGAATGAAAGTCCGATAAACTGTAGTCCACTCGTCCTGCTTCGCATGCTTTGGTGTTGATTACACATTTTAGCTTATCTTGCTCTTAATTGAAACACTCTTTCCCCTTTTCGGTGCGCAAAACATGCTGGTGCAAAGCTGCAGAAGGATTGGAATCGGATGACTTGGGAGCTTAATTAAATTTACTTGCGGCCATGGACCGTACCGCTACCAAACAGCATTATCGTTCGAATGGTTGCTTTTATACTTTGTATATTTGTGCAAGCAGAGTGCAGTCTGGATATGTACCAAGCAGTACAGTTTGTGTCAAGGTCAAACCATGTTGGACTTTGCAAAAATTGAAAATAATACAATCTCATAATCGCATATTGTTCAATTAAGTTATGCTTTTGGGTAAAAAAAAACTTAGACATAGGTTGAATGCTGTGGTATGAGTGAATTTCAAAATATTAATATAAATATATAACATAATTTATAAGTTTGGAACAACAGCAACAAGCCTGTTTAGTATAACAGATTGTTTGTAAATTAGGAACGATACCATAATTAGAGAAATATTATAGCAAATAATACATTTCCCTTACTTGCTATAATATTTCCCTAATTATGGTATCGTTCTCAATTCGCAAACAAACATATAGGAATTAACAAATTAGTTAGCGTCTAACCTCACTCTTACGAACATCTTACTTACTTAAACCTCCTACAGAGCTACGAACAAAAGCTATACAGGGTTTTATAGTTCTGTATTTAATGATAATAGAATTTCTTGTTTCTCGCCTGTTCCAAAATTCGATGGATATTTAATGTTTTCGTGGATTTGAATTTCATTGGTGTGGTGTTCTATTTCTACATTTTTCAGTATTTCTAAAGAAGGAAAAACTAGCATTTAAATTTTCAACCAATTTTGTGCACAGATAAAAAACAAACAAAATTATTCCTCCCCCATCTGTCTAACGTTTGAGAAAGTCTTCAGCAGAAACAAGAACTCAAAAGAACTTCGGGATGAAGAAGCAATGGACTCATTTTGACAGAGTCGTATCACATAACGCCAAATGCGTTAACTTCTGTGCTACAAATTCGACAAAGCTTTATAACGAATAACTGTGATAAATGTATAATAAGAATGGCACAAGTTAAAAGTGTTTGCTAGAGTTTATAGACTATATAGATTTTGGTTTATATAAATATACATAGATTTGTATTGGAGGCTTGATTATATGCAGAATTAGCAACCTAAGATCATCCTATGAGAATACAAAAAACTGGCTTTAAGTCTTCAAAGACCTCAATTATAGTTTACTGTATGTAGATCTGTCTATCTGGCTTTGGGGTAATATTGGACCAGAAAAGGCCTGTGTTAGTCCCTTGGAGACAGCAGTGGCAAAGAAGTAATGTTTAGATGGAAATATTAAATTATATTACGTCAAACTTCAGTTATACTGTACATGTTTTCTGTGTATTTCCGTAATAGGAATGACCTTTAAATTTGCGTTTGCGACATTAAACTGTCTTCAAGAACGTTGATAAATTTAAACAATCTGATGTGTTTGAACGAATTGTTGAAATAATCTTCCACGATGTTCAAATGGAAAGCCACGTATTTGAAATTTATATCCATTAGAACGAAATATCTGTCTGAAGTTGAACCCCTGTATCCCTGTAAGTTGCAGTAAAATTCTAAAGCTAGACTTACTTTATACATAAAGCACAACATTTCACAACATTTTGACTACGCGGCACAATTCCGAATCCTTCTGAAGACTCCAGAAGTGTTATATCTCAAAAATCTATAAGTTTCCAGCGAAACATAGAACATAAGTTTGTCTTGTCTTTCCTCACCACAGTATGACTGTGGTGGAAAATTAAATTCCCATTGCTCACTTCACCAGAAGAAACTATCCGTCGACATTCGGCCCCGCTCTATGCCTGACTGTATATATGGAACATTTCGGAGGCATACATTTCCTGGCAAGAACTGTGTAATGCTATGTAAATTGATTTGCAAGAAACTTTCCCCCCTCAGTGCTGGTTGCGGTGGTTGTTGGAAGCTAAAAATAAGCTTTAATTGTGGTAAGGCAACAAATCACAAGCGGCTTTGAACTTAACCTCCGCTCCTCCCCCAGTTTTCTGCGCTGCACGGTGTCGGGTGGCCGAATATATCTGCATCTAGATTAAGAGCTTACAAGCGTCCACAAATCCAAGGGACTAAAATAACTCACAACGCACATCCGGGGCACCCCTTTTCCTTTCGGGGGTTGTTTTTGGTTATGTTTTTTCGTGTGTGTTCGGTTGTTGCCTGCTTTGGTTTCGTTCGCTCAAGTTCGCTCGAAATTCATACATGTTTTACGTAATCGTCTGCCGGCATCCGGCAAAACCACCAACCGAACCGACACCGAAAATAATACGATCCCAATCTTTGCCGCAACCCGCCAATACCACCATCGCATCGCATGTATAGGGACCGCGACACCAACCTCGCAGCTATACTTACTTGCGGTCCGGTGACTCCACAGCATCGGCCCTCGTTCTGCAACCGGTCCCACAGCTCCGTCAGTTCGGGTGAATTACCATATTCATGCGCTAGGCGGTATCTGGAATGATAAAAGCGAGTGCATCAAGTACGGAACGTAACGCAACGGAAAAGTTACTGCCAACTTATGTGTCCTCCGTTCCATCTGTCCCGAGTCTGGAGCGAGTGTTTGGTCAGGAAGTGGCCAACGGGGGGAGGGTTATAAAATGTGAATGTGCGGGCAGGCACGATGGAGCAATATGTTCAACGAATTTCCTGGTACTGAAATTAATGCAACCCGAACGCACCACCCGAAACGCAAGCGCCGGCGCCTTCAATTTGATACTTTTGCGCGTAGCACGCGAAAGAAAGGCGAACTCTTCGCACTGAAGCTAGTTGGGTGGTGGTGGAGATGCCTATGGAGAAGTCGGCCGGCATAGGCGGCTTTTCGCGAACAGTAAAACTTTTTGCGATTTGTAATCGGTTTTGCGTATTTTTAAGCATAAAACAGCTGCTGCTATATTGGAGGAGGTGATGTTGGGAAGGGGAGGGGGAGAAGAGGTAATATGTTTTCCACTGCGGCCTAACCACAAAGTGTCGTGTTACCTAGGGAACATAAATACGGGACATAAATGTCTGTTCTGTTTGGTAGGGATCTTGTGTTACGAGTTACGAGCATTGAAAGAACAGACATGAAAAATGTTATCGGTGTTCTTGTGGATTAAATTAAGAGAAGGATCGCTCGGTTTGCATTTAGATAAGTAAAGCATTGTTTAGTTTTAAAAGATTGTCAGTTTTTAAAGAATGCTTTCGCAACTCCTTGATTACAGAATATTCTTAAACACAGAGGGTAGCTTACCTTAGCATGGGTTGCAGATCGTGCATGACCCTGTCGAATTTGAACATCCAAAAAATGCCTAACATTGCGTCCCCTATCAACAACACGAGTAAAAGTAACCAGTAAGCGTTTAACAATTTCTCCGACAGTCTTAAGGCACCGAGACACCCTATCAGTTGTAGGAAACCTGGAAATTAAGGAAGCAAAGAAAACAACAAACTGTAGTAAGTACAGCTCGATGGCGCCATCGCCATGCTATCAATTCCCAATTACACGATGCGTACCTGATTGCACCAGCAGAGCTAAGTAAGCATAAATGAAACTGGGCTGCGTCAGACTTAATCCGTTCACCAGCAGGCGCTTGTAGTCGGAGAGTAGAATCTTACCAGCAACGCCACAGAATACGATGACTGCCATCAGGAGCACAGCGTTGCATGTGTATATCCACAATCTGTAGTACCTGTAATGGGAGGAGATAAATTCCTGGGAATTAGTATCGGGGCATATGTGGAAAACTTTCCCAACTACAAGGAGATAATGCTATTAAGGGGAAGATTGTGTTTTTCTATTATTTCTAGACGTAGTTGTTGTTCAATTGGAATGCACGTGTTCTTACAGTTATGCAATGCCGTGCTACCAACTTGTGTTATTGGATTTTATTAATATTAATATTGGTGATAGAGAACATTCTTTTTAAAACATTAAAACATCATTTAGAGAAAGGGTTCGGCAAACTAGCTGACAAGATTTTCTGAACATTTTGTTTCGTTAATTTTCGATTTTTTCATTGTTGTTAATAATTTATGGCTCATATCGTATCTTTTTAATTTTATTTAGAAAAATTGTACTGTGAATTCGTATTAATGGTCTTCAAAAATTAGATAACATTATCGTGGAAAAGTCTGTTTTTTGAAAGGCTAAATGGTTCTCTCTTTTTTCACATTTAAAATCGTATTCGTCAGTGCTGAAGATATCGATCTACAAGAACTTGTTCAAACATATTTTTGCAATAGAAACATCTTCTTCTTCCTTTTCGCTGGCTCCACTAATTCAGTAGGTGGAGTTAGACACCAGGCCATGTCTATTAGACGTGCTCCCTAGGAGCAGGCCACGAAAGAAGAAGAATTCAGTAGGTCTACTACTATTTCTACCTTTTGTGCTATTTCTTTAACTATTTCTAGCTTTCTGTGACTTGGTTTTACCCTTAGCTGGATAGTCTGTCCTACGGTGGAAGCGATCCGGACGAAATTCGAACTTCGGTTCTGCTGACTGGAGATCGGAGCCGCTATCGTATATTCTACCGGGTTGCCTCAATAGAAAAAATAAATCCATTTCTCGACTGTGATATCAATTGTTTTCTTTTTGACTTAAAATTCATCTCAACGAACGATCGCATTGCTCTGTAAACAATCTCAATTTGTTTACAGTAGTTGGTCGAACTATAAATTCTGGCTCTGTTTGGCAGGTTGTCAATAATCATTGTTAACGCTATTCATTCACCGTGCCATCTGCAAGACATAGCATTATAATATGGCACGCCACCATCTATATTAAAGTTTACCACGGTCGGTCGTTGGGGTGATTTTCGTTTTCCCGGGAAAAAATCGAATCGAATTCGGAAAAGCCATCCGTCGGTCCGGAACAACCAACCAGACACACAATAATCGTATATTATTGGGGGCTGTGTGCAACGTGCTGCTGCGTCCATCGTTGACGCTCACGCAGTGCTGCTGTAAACAATGCTGCTT
>KZ062148.1:33972-43972 GCA_002091835.1 Anopheles maculatus | reverse complement strand
GGATCGATTCGACTCTAGCCTAATTAATTTAAGCACTTTTCAATTCACTGTGTTTTCATTAAGTTTTTTTTAGTAAGCAGCACTCTGTTCCCTACTTTCACCGCAGGCTCAATCTCTTCATTATGTCTCACTCCATCGCTGTATACTTCCGATGATTGTAGTCCGACGACAGTCACACTGATGGTGGCTTTCGGTGTTGGCTCGTTGTGAAGTTTTTCGTTAGGATAGCTTTCCCTTCCCAAGTATGGTGCTGATACAGTGAGTAATAGCAGTAGTAGTATTTGTAGTAGTGGTGGTTTTCAGTGGTAGTAGTTGTAGTAGTATCAGTAGCGTCTAGTGTATGCTGTACTGTGTGCGTATCGAAGGCAAGAGCTGACTGGAGAGCAAATAGTTCACGCTGACGATCTGAGCTTTAGCTTTCACGCGAATTAGACACGCTGTAAACCAGTGTGGACTGTGTGTGTGGTCTGTGTGGAAGATGTTGAAAGGGTCGTTAGATTTGCTCATCAACCCAGATAGAGCCTGTCACCCGGCTCAGTATGCTTGCAGGTAGGTGCTCCGGGTAGCGAGAAAACCTACACACACGTTTCCGTTTCCAGCAAAGCTTATGCCCATTCGCCTGTCGCCGGTATGCCGTGCAAAAACAACGTGTGAGAAACGTCCAGTGAGCAGCGTGAAATGAGCGGAAGCTCTAGAGACAGAGTTGAAGATAGAAAAACCAAACTCGGGAAGGGATCACAATCCGCCGTGTAGATTTGTTCCTTTCATACGCTTCACCGGTCGCTGCCACCGAGTGATGTTGCTGGAATTTCTCTTTAGCTACAGTTGATCGAGTGCGTTTGACTGGGGGACCGTGAACGTTTGGCGGCTTGCGTACGGTTACTGTTGCAGCTCTCGATGGGTTTTAGCGGGTAAAGCCAACACGGTTCACTGTTTCACCACCCTAATGCTGCTGCCGGTGGGAAAGGTTTTCCTGTTTGCAACAACTACGGCACGGAAGTAGTAGGTGAAACCGTGTGTGAAGATTTTTATCATTGGTTCAGCCACCCCGGCTTCTTGTCACCTTGGTTGGATTTCAGTTCGGCTTCAGTCGCGATGGTATTTAATTATTTTCACCTTAAACCAGTGTACGGTCGCTGTCTGTCGGTGTTGTCATGTCGTGCGTTTCGAAGGAAAATTAAGATGGCGTTGGTATTTGTTTCTGTTTCCTAATAGATCCGATTCTCTGCCCTCACATCACTTTGTTGCCGATTTTGGGAAATTTCTCGAAAGCTTTCGTTGGGTTCAATTGGGGTTGGCGTTTTGAAAGCGTTCTCACCGGTAAAGCTGTTGTTCTCTGCAATTAAATGAAAGAACAAACGAAACCAACAATTAATGCACTGAAATTAAACTATTTTGACTCTTAAAAAGAGAATTTATTTATTGAGAAGATATGCCCGCAAATACTGCTACTCAATAGAAAGGCGTTCATTTGTCACTCATTTTTAAATGAAGTGCTAACTAATGCCTATTACACGTGGCTAAAAGAGATATTTCCGGCAGGCTGTAGCTGTGGATTCTAATCGAATTATTGCATTCCTTGAACGCTTAGCAAAATTAATAATGTTTCAACATAATTTCCTTAAACAAATAAAGCACTGAAAGGTTAAGAAAGGTTCCTTTTTATATGAGTTCTAAAACCGTTAAAGAAATAAATTAAAGTTTAACCTAAAAACTCGGGATTAGAGGCATTTATAGTATTTTTTCGTATTGCTAATGTAATTGAGTCGAGGATAAGAAACTAATCTAAGTTATCCCGTGTGAAAGTGTAAAAGTTCAAAGAGGAGATGCCCAAATGATATTGTTGAATTATTTTCATTTGCTATCCAACGATCTTTTTTTTTATTTTTCATGAAAATGGATTTAAAGATTGATGCAGCGATAGTCTTGTTTTCATAAGATATTCAGCAAAATCTTACAAAATGAGTGATTACTTGAAAATTGGCTTCATAACCTTATAACCATAAACTTATTGGTGGTCTTATTGTTGTGTCCGTCACTGTATCTCACATCACTCATTTCTCCGTGAGTGTCGGATGAAAGCGGTTGCTCATTGCTTATTTTCTATCGTTCTATTTACTCATCATCGGTGTTATTTTTGCATTAAAAATATAAATGATTGGTAGAACCTACTTTTCATAGCTCAAAACTTAAACTGCTTTAATGCGGTGCATACCTTTAATCAATTGATAATAGCAAAATGCCAATACCGAACCACACAGCACACAGCCATTCCGCAAAGCATTTAAATGTCACTCTCGATTCAATTTGTAAATCCCAATAAAGTTTTAATGCATCGAAGGGTAAAATGTTCGGCCTGCAATTATACTGTCATGAATAACGAATTAACTCAACTGCGGTTTCCGGCACCACATTCGGACAATGAATAATTGCGTGATGGCTGGATTGGAAGTGGAAAAAAATACAATCGAGCGTATGATTTTAATTTGCTCTGTTCGCTGCGATCGTTTCAATTACTTGTACAAATATATTGACGGTGTTATTTTTGCATTAAAAATATAAATGATTGGTAGAACCTACTTTTCATAGCTCAAAACTTAAACTGCTTTAATGTGGTGCATACCTTTAATCAATTGATAATAGCAAAATGCCAATACCGAACCACACAGCACCGCCATTCCGCAAAGCATTTAAATGTCACTCTCGATTCAATTTGTAAATCCCAATAAAGTTTTAATGCATCGAAGGGTAAAATGTTCGGCCTGCAATTATACTGTCATGAATAACGAATTAACTCAACTGCGGTTTCCGGCACCACATTCGGACAATGAATAATTGCGTGATGGCTGGATTGGAAGTGGAAAAAAAATACAATCGAGCGTATGATTTTAATTTGCTCTGTTCGCTGCGATCGTTTCAATTACTTGTACAAATACATTGAACGCTTTACCAGTCGACAATATTTTTCAAAGCGTTGACAATGAAATAATGATTTACGGGCTTTCCGAGCGGGCAATAGAACATATAAAGCTGTCAACCCGGTACGCGGAAAATGGACCAATACAACAGACTAGCACCGTAGAGAACATGTTAATGAAGTTTAAGAGAAAAATCGGAGCCATAATTTTCTGCGCCTTTCACAACCGGCAGCTGTAGGAAGCGGTAGGGAAGGTGGGATGGAAAAGGCCATTAAAATGTTGCCACTGGCTAGTAACACTTTTTCATTGCGCAGTGCCAACCTGCTTTCGGTTTGTTTACTGCACAACCCGTCAGGTGCTGTTTGCATTGGCGGTCGAAAAGTTTGATGGCACAATGCAAATGTTTTTCCATTCGCGGCGGAAACCCGAGTTGTTTATTTGTTTTAGTGTTTGAATGCACTTTTTTTTAGTGCAGGCGTTAATTTGCATGTGCTGTGCAATTGTGGTCGACCTGTTTGTGTGCGTGTGTGTGTCTGACTTTCTATTCATTTGCAGCAAGTGTTGTTGAGTGTGCTTATTATGCACCGGTTGTACTTGTTTCACATTTCTCTTGTGCTGAGCAAGCAGTTTAGATGCAGGGAAAGTTTGTTTTTGTTTTATGAGGGAAGTTAGATTTACATTGTCTTTGGAAGAAAAAAAGGCTACTGCTTAGTTTAAATTGTGTATTACTTACATGAATCTGATATGTCTAATTATTCATATATTAAAATGTATTAGTTGCATGTAGAATTTAAAGATTCTTCATTTCATTTTATGCAAAACTATTCAGAAAAATAAAAAAATTCTGGAAGGGCAGAACACCGTAAAGTGAAATTTGTCGCTAATGCTTGAACCAGAAGTTGCTTGGCTTTGTCGGCTACGATTTGCTTTGATGTCACGTCATCAAGAGCTATGTGTGCGTATATTCAACCTCCACCGATGGCATCGAAAGGTTGCATCGTTTGCTTGGTTTCTTTTAACAAACTTATGCTACCATATCTTGGGAAGAAGCTAAGCAATGCGAAATGGCCTTCATCGTCACAATAGTTTATGTTAAAGTTTTAAATTAAGTAAAACCTTTTTCCATTTTTTTCATTATTAAATGACTGTTGAAAATGATATATTTAAGTAAGAAATTGTTTAATGTATTGTGGAAGAAAAAACTAACTCATTATATCATTTCATCATTATCATTTTTTTTAATGTTTGGAAAGCTCATTAAAGCTCCAAGCATTTAAACTTTGGAATCTATGATGGTCTAAGCTAGTTTTGTTGTATGTGTTTTGACGTTTTGCAGCTAGCTTCTCGATAGCATTCAGCACCAAAAGCATTTGATTTTATTATAGTAAAAACGAAAAAATAGATTCAAGCAGATGTCTTTGTTTTGGTGTGTTTTGATAATTTTCCGAGCGTCTTTGGCAAGGTAAGCTCATGTCAGTGATTCTCCAGAAATGTTAATATAAGATTTAAATGAAATAACAACTATAAAACAGCTTATATCGTCGATGTGCATTTTAAACTGTCAAATGCCCTTGTGCTGCAATTCCTTAAAGATGTGTCTCGCTTAGCAAATCAACTGTCAAAATAGTATGTCAGTTGTCAAACACCTTGGGACGACTATGTGGCTGAAGGAGGCTTAACATTTTCAGATTTTTATGTTTAATTCATTGTAGACCCCTTTGTTGGATAATTAAGTGATGGAACATATTGAAATCTTAACAACTTTTTTGTAAGGTACAATTAATGCTTGAATTACCATCCCTAAACGATCGTCAACAACACAAGTCAACGACGCCAATACTTCAAAATTGGAGAAAATCCTTATTTACCCATCCATCACTCAAGCATAATGCTCTTGAAAGTAAAAGTTCCTTCCGAAAATTCAGCCCTACATACAGATGAAATGTGATACTCACGGCTGCAAGAGCACAAATATTCAATGCTTAGACGAGAGAAAAAATAAACATCAGCAAGTCATTCTCCTGCCTGCCTTCCCCTGCTAATCACAATCGCTAACGTTCAATTGTCGGAATTCTTTTGCTCAACATTCATTGCTCAAATCGTTTCAGTTCAGTGAAGCCATCGTTGTCCTTAGAAAGGATTTCGACTTGTGTCTGTGTGCCTCGGAAAGCTCTGCTGTAGAGGGGAAAAGCTTTGTTAATGCAGCGTTTCCTCGGAAAGGAGCTTTACTCTGCTAGCAGGGAATGTTCATTTCCTCCCCAAACAAATATCATCATCATCATCATCATGCAGGGCTACATCAATAATAATGGTTAACGACTAGAGTGGAGATCTTTCCACCTCCGAGTAGCGAGTAACGATATGCAAAATTTGGCAATCATTCAACCGCCGACTAAATGCCATTTCCCGAAAAGCGACGATATCCTTCCGTTCCAATTTATCGATGATCCACCACCGTACGCATCGTGCCAAATGAACCGACATCGCTTTTACCTACCGGGGGCCATTTTTCTTTCATGTGAATTGAAAGTGTATTTACATGCGTGTATTGTCGTAGGTCCCGCACCCTCCAAATCTCTTTAGAATCGGGATGGATTACGTTTAGAAAGCGAGTTAAAATATATGTGCTCTGATCGGATTTCTATCGGCTTGGCAGCTTTCACTTGGCAGTTCGTATGTGTTCGTGATGTGGTGGATTGTTGGCGCCGTTTACAGCTGATATTAATTATGCCCGCAAATTTCATCGTGCATTACCCTGAGGCGGTACCACGGGAGTCCGTAATTTGGCAAATATGTGGCAGATTTATGTGTCACACGTGACACCCGGTTTTGCGCCGCACAGCGAACTAAAGAAGTGAAAGAGAATTGTGCCGGAAGGCACTAAATTTGACTGCATTGAAATTTAAATGTCGAATAAATCGACCGTAAGGAATCATTTGGCCAGATTTGGAATATTGGGGATGGGCTGGTACTGCTGGCTGAGTGATGTACAATCTCGCTTCGACATAAATAAAAGGTGAACCGATTTAGTACTGGTTCAATGGGCTCATATTTCAGTCTGGGCGTGTGTTGTCGAGCAATGGGACGTACGACATTCGAAGTCATCGGTCTCATTGTTATGGATGTTGGTGGGCGTGTGGGTTATTGAATGGGTTTCATCGATTTGAACTTCGTTTTTAATGGTAATTTCTTCATTCGTGGTCTTTTTATGGGAATGTTTCGTTTTGGAGGGTGAGCTCAATTGTTTGTACGATTGCTGAACTTTGTACGCATCGGAAAGCATTCATTTTTTTCACCAAGCAATTTTCATTAAACCAGATATAATTTATGATAATGTCAACATATGAACTCTATTTAGTGATCTCTTAAGACAAATAACATCAAGTCCGCAACTAAGCATGTAAATATCAACAGCCGAAGTTCTCCCGAAGTAATAGACGTGTACAGAGATAAAGCTTTTACTTAAAGAATAGTTATTTTTACAATTGCGACAGTTATCGTAACAAACATCGTTCGAAGATACTAAATTAATTCACAGTCTTCGACGAAGATCAATGTCAAACGCAATATAATACTAGGATTCCCTTTTCAAATCCTTGAAGGCATGGTTCTGGTGTATTGAGTGCTTCGGCGTTCTCCGTCAGCATAGTCCAGAACTTGTAGAAGAGGACTTGTGGAGGACTAGCGGACGTATCAGTGTGGTTTTGTTTGTTGTTGGGATCACAGAAGATTGTGGAGCCCATATGTCGCTGACAGGACTTAAGAAATATTGCTCTGTTGAAAATGAATTAAAATGAACTTAAAGTTAAGAGCTATTTTTAGAATGAATGGTAGGATGAACACAAGTAATGAACTAAATGAACTAGGATTAGAATTAGGCCCCGCCCACTAATAAAATAAGTAGGATTAAGTAGATTAAGTAGTATTAGTATTAGTATCAGACAGTAGGGAACAAAAGTAGGTGGGGATGAGAAAAGTCGTTGAATAGGGAAATAAGGGAAGTAGGGAAAATCAGGGAAATTAGGATAAGTTAATTTTAAGTATCGCTAAGAAAACACGGCGGCGAGGGACGTCCTCGCCGAAGCAAAAAAAATAAACCAGTTCCGTTCTCCTCGAAGAACACGTGTCCTTGCTTTTCTCTCACCCTCGGTCGGAGTGTCATATTCCGGTCCGAGAGCTCTACACGGGTTTATTGCCCTGCTGAGCTGGGAACATTTCATGGTGGCTCCAGAGAGGAAAAGTACAGGTACACAAGGAACTAAGCTGCAAGGACGACCCCCTCGAAAGCCCGGACGGGGCAAGCCTAGGAAGGAAGGCTCTCTCGAAAGCCCGGACGGGGCAGGCCAAGCTAGGAAGGCCCACTCGAAAGCCCGGACGGGGCAGGCCAAGCAAGGAAGGCCCACTCGAAAGCCCGGACGGGGCAGGCCAAGCAAGGAAGGCCCACTCGAAAGCCCGGACGGGGCAGGCCAAGCAAGGAAGGCCCACTCGAAAGCCCGGACGGGGCAAGCCTAGGAAGGAAGGCTCTCTCGAAAGCCCGCACGGGGCAGGCCAAGCTAGGAAGGCCCACTCGAAAGCCCGGACGGGGCAAGCCTAGGAAGGAAGGCTCTCTCGAAAGCCCGGACGGGGCATAGCCAAGGAAGCAGCCCCTTGGAAGCCCGAGCGGTAGGAGCCGGAAGGGTCGGATCCTTCCAAAACCCGGAAGAGGGTAGGATCCCACGAAAGCCCGGACGGGGCAGGGCCAAGGAAGCAAGACCCCTTGGAAGCCCGAGCGGCAGGTGCCGGGAGGGTAGGGTGCTTCGAAAGCCCGGAAGGGGGCAGCAGCACGCGAAAACCCAAGCGGCAGTAGCCGGGAGGGTAGAAGAAGGAGGCCGGAGGGGGCGAAATCCCTCACTATAAGGCTCAGCCAGGAGCCACGAAAGGAAGGAGGCCGGAGGGGGCGAAATCCCTCACTGAAAGGCTCAGCCAGGAGCCACGAAAGGAAGGAGGCCGGAGGGGGCGAAATCCCTCGCTAAAGGCTCAACCAGGAGCCACGAAAGGAAGGAGGCCGGAGGGGGCGAAATCCCTCGCTAAAGGCTCAACCAGGAGCCACGAAAGGAAAGAGAAGCAGCATCGAGAAGCAGTAAATCAGCAGTCACCGCCGTAGCGGAACAGTGAAAAAAAAAAAAAAAAAAAAAAAAAAAAAAAAAAAAAAAAAAAACCCCTTACTACTACTACCTTACTAATCGTACTCCGTTAGGCCTCGCCTTGTTCGTTAGTAGTTCGGCCTCGCTCGTGTTAAGCCTCGCCTACCTACTACTACCCTCCTCGGCCTTACTTAAGCCTCGCCTACCGATTAATACACTCCTCCTCATGCTTCTCCACACGTTCTCGCAACCGATTCTGTCAGCGACAGTTCCTGATAAAGCAGACCAACGATGCCGCTGCAGCACACGCCGGAGCAGCAGTCGCAGCAGCTGGAACAGCCTTCGCAGCCAGCACACCAACCACCGATACCGGTGACGCAGCAGCAGCCCCAGCAAAGTATGCCAAACGTGAGTACACGATCAAGAGCTAACCTTAAGAATCCAGAAATGGACCCATCCGAACTATACCAAGTGATTGCGCAGTTAAAAAAGGAAAATGAGGAGTTAGGGCGCGTTAAAAAAGAAAAGGAAGCAATTCTTAAAAGAAGTGATCGTGAAAGAGCCGAAATAGAGAAATTAAAGAGAGAAAATGCGGAGCTTCTTCGTCAAGCACAAGAAGCAGAAGATAGCCTTCTAGAAGAAGAAGAAGAAGAAAATGTCACAACAAATCCGCACGAAAACGAATCAAAGGCCGCACCGAACCCAGAGCTGATGGAGTTTATTAGAAGTATGGTGCAAGCCATTAAGGAAAGTTCCAACAGTCCTCCAAAGGTTCAGACTATGGAATTACCAGAATTTGATGGGAATTTCAGGAACTGGACCCGTTTCAAAACAGTGTTTGAGAGGATAACAACTGAGGAAAATTTTTCAGCCTTAGAGATTCTAAGAGCTCTTCAAAGGGGGTTGAAAGGGGAGGCAGCTGAATGTGTCAGTGGGATGCTCTACGATGAAAAAAACATACGAGCAATAATGGAGCGTCTCGAAAACGAGTTTGGCAATCCAAGCATAATTTACAGAACTTTAGTGAATGATTTAAAGAGGCAAGAGAACCCGAACCTAGAGAGCCCGAAAACGTTTTTAAAATTTATGCATGCTATCGATAATGTTATCGGGAACATGAGCACGTTGGGTCGGGTCGACTATTTACAAGATAGCACACTGCTAGAAAATTTAGCGGACAAACTACCAGTCGATTTGATGCACGATTGGTACCAACACACGATTAGTGAAAGGAAAATATTAACGTTGGTCGACTTTGCAGAATGGCTAAGACCGAAGGAACAGTTGGCAATTTTGCTTAAGGCCAAGGGAAGCAAGGATCAAGATGGTCCGTCTTGTTCGAACACACGTGCTGTTCAACGCGCGGTTCCCGAACATTGTTGCTGGTGTCTTCACCATATGTCTGCTGGTGGATTCAACAACCCTCCATCTATCGTTATCAATACGGAACGAATCGAGAGAACCCACCAGGTGAAATACTTGGGGGTTATTTTAGATGACAAGTTGAGGTTCCATGCTCACATTGACTGGGTCATCACTAAAGTGGCTAAGAAGTGTGGAGTGGTAAGTAGACTGGCGAGCGATCTCGATTTTTTTGGGAAAGTTCACCTCTATAAATCACTCATATCACCACACTTTGATTTCTGCTCGTCCATTCTATTTCTTGGCAATAAAGGACAAATTGTAAGGCTTCAACGGTTGCAAAATCGTATTATGAGGCTAATATTGGGGTGTGGTCGACGTACGCGGTCTGCTGTTATGCTAGATATTCTACAATGGATGTCTGTAGAGCAAAGGATAGTGTATCAGACCATGACTTTTATATTTCGATTGTTGAACGGTCTATTGCCTGGGTATCTGGGAGAGAGAATAGTGCGGGGATCTGACGTTCATAGGTACTGCACACGCAGAGCAGATGAGCCCAGAGTTCCAAACTTAATTTCTAATAGTGCTAGAAAC
>KZ062148.1:0-21928 GCA_002091835.1 Anopheles maculatus | reverse complement strand
TGAATAGGGAAATAAGGGAAGTAGGGAAAATCAGGGAAATTAGGATAAGTTAATTTTAAGTATCGCTAAGAAAACACGGCGGCGAGGGACGTCCTCGCCGAAGCAAAAAAAATAAACCAGTTCCGTTCTCCTCGAAGAACACGTGTCCTTGCTTTTCTCTCACCCTCGGTCGGAGTGTCATATTCCGGTCCGAGAGCTCTACACGGGTTTATTGCCCTGCTGAGCTGGGAACATTTCACCATAGTTGACACAAATTTCCTGAACAAGGTATTGGAACTCTTACACAAACTCGAAATCCTGGCCGTCAGCTGTAACTTTGCTTCGGGCTCTATTACGTTCAGAACCACCGGCAAGCATGTACTTTGTGTTCGTCGCATTGAATATTTGTGGGGTGTATCCCTTGTACACCGTGACAGATGTTCTTCCGATGATTTCGAAGTCATTCGCGAAATCAAGGAATTATAAAGATTTAAACGCATGACAAACCAAATCAGTGAAAATTGAACTGGAGATGCTAAAATAGGGAATTCTGAATTTCTGAATTCGGACAGATGGCAAACAGTTATAAATTTGGTAATATTTGGAGCGAACCTGTTGTTCGTACTAAAGAATCGTAAATAAAATAACAGACCTGTTGAAAAAACTGGGTCGTTATTTAATTACCGTGGGATATTTCACTGATTCGTTGTTGCATATTGGCCTATGTATCCCAATTCTCTAACAACTGTAGTATTAAAACCTCAACTAACGAAAACGTTTTTACTTGCTGCACTGAAGTGTTTGTCGTAATCAACCGCACCCAATAAACAGTTCCAATATGTCAATATTGGAATTTTCTGCCTACTTTCCCACGCAAAGTAAGGCGCGAAGACTCTGCACGGCGCCGGCAGACAGCTTCCTAATTAAAATCTGTCAAAGACACTTCAATCAAAGACGAATGGTCTGGTTGGCAGGTTGGTTGGTTTGTGAAAGCCAACCTCTCATTCAATCCTCGCTCTCTCGCTCTTTCTCTCTCTCTCTCTCTCTCTCTTTCTCTCTCTCTCTCTCTCTTTCTCTCTCTCTCTTTCATCACAAGCCAACTGATGCCAGGAGGATGGCGCTGTGACATTTCGTTGATTGTTGCGTTGTACGTTACCCATCGACAGCTCCTCCAGTGTCGGTAACGTCTTCACTGAGTTTGTCGCATGTCTTTGCCGGCAAGTTTCTCTTTTTAGCACGAAATAGGAAAATATCGTCTACTGCTAAAACCGTTTCATGCGACAGTAGGAAATGGTTCCCCTTAATTTCCGGAACCGTGTCGAAAATGGATCATCACACACACACACACACACACACACACACACACACACACGCGTGCATGCACACAAGACAACCTGTGTGCTTGTCTGTTGATGTAGCGAAACATGTTGGCAGAGCAAATTGCCCTTCCCAGAGTTGTGTGTCGGTGTTGCGATTTGTGGGAAGATGTTCTGGCAGCTGCGATCGTCTTCGTGCGATAGTGTGAGCTAGTGTGCGGGTGTGCAGTAGGAGAGGATTATGTGGGCGTTGGGGAAGGGCGGAAATATAGATTCATGTTCTTGGAAGAAAAAGTTGCTTGTAAACCACACTTCATTTCCAGCAGCGCCTGGATGGTCTGTCCCGGCGGACTTTCCTCGCAGTGGCTTTTGATTGAAAACGATTTTCCCCTTGGTGACAGGATCAGGATCTTGTGGGATGTGTGTTGTAGAATAGACCATCGCTATTTCGGTCGGTCAATGTGGAGTAAGTATATGTTATCCCTCCGCCGGTGGCTCTGTTGAGCAATTTCGTGCAAACCATCGTTTCTTGAATTGAGTGTCGCTCTGTATCTACTGGGATTTATGTGCTCAAATTGTTTTTATTTTGGCCAGTATGAGGAAGATTCTGGGTAAAGCCTCGCATTACACACGCTGGGAAGATTTTCTTAGATTGTTTGGGGTTACGGAGTATGGAATTTGTTATATTAAGCTGTATTACTGCTTTGTTAAAGACTTTTTTCTATGTTCTAACATTCAAAGGAAGTAATCTTTAAATTGGAACTTTCAAACAATTTCAATCTTCTGCTTGACCTGTAAATTATGAAATTCGTTTGTAGTAATGTAAAAACCTGTCGCAAATACGACTAGTTCATATCGGAAACCCTGAAGAGCTGTATTTTTTAAGTGATATAAGCTGAAGAACTTAAACTTCAAAGGATTCTCTTCAGAATGAAGTGAAACATTTGTAGGTGGAACGTTAATTCGTTGCATCTACTCAACTCTTTTCAAGTTCAAGTAGTATCTTTTCAGGTATTGTTTTAGTTGACATTATTGCTCTAGTGTTTAAATGTCTGAAGATTCTACTTCAACTTGACAAGGGGCTGGGAAGCACTAAAAACTCTTACTTTAATAGAATTTTGAGACCCTGTAGCCTGCCATTTCTAGCTTTCTTGACATGACTTAACCCGTAGCTGAGTTTGTCCTGGTTTTAGAGAGGGAGATATAGTGAGTCCAAATAGGATTCGATACCTAGAAAGTACAACAGAAAGTGCAACAGATAACCGTTAATGTATTCTAAAATCTTTATAAAAAGTCGTTTAAATGCTTTAAGATTTCATGTTCGTAGTAACGTATTATAAAGCAATAAACTTTACTAGAAACATGAAAAGAGAAAATCTGAAAAAAGATTTCTTTATAACCGACGTATTTCACAATTCTCCACACACAAACCAACCAAGGAGCATATGTAGCAAGGAACGTTGTCTTCCATTGTTTTCCGAGTCAATGTTTACGTGCACATGCTCATTTCAGTCTTCATTGCGGCGATAGGTATCACCGACGTAGAAAGAATAACAGATTCTCTACACCTTTGCCAGTTTGCACAAAGAGGATTGCAACACAGCACAACATCACCAGCAGCATGCATGAACAACAACAACCGGTGTTCAGAATCAAATGGTGTTTGTGCGACTTTAAAATGCTTGGCCGAGAGCTGTGGCACGAGATGATTTGTCGCTGGTGCTTAGTTAGTGGGAGACGAGGAGTAGAAACGGTCCACAAGTGCCTCCGAAACAAGTGACCAATTTCGGAACGGAACGGATATGGCGCAGGAAGCAAGGAAACCCCCGACTGACAGCTTGCCAAGGCCGCATTGAACTGTTGTGTGGCTGGTATAGTGATGGAGCTGTTTTGAGCTGCCTGCCCGGATTTAGGTGGATGGATGCTGGATGCGGACACACATGGTTGGTGTCGCTGCAGATGAAAGATGCTTTTCATTATTCCATGCATGCATGCTCGCTCTCCCCCATTTGTAAGCAGCGTGTGTGTGTGTGTGTGTGCGCGCGCGGCTGGTGTCGATGCAAGAAAACAGACACTGGGATGGGATCGCTCTTTTGTGAAACTTTTCCACTGAACAGTAGTGGTTGGGGTTGTTTAATTTCTTAGCATATGTTTGGATTTGCTTGGAAATGGAGCCTGGTGTCGTTACCGTAGCAGTAGGGAGCGTTCGGGACATTTCTTCTATGGTCGGGAAAGGTCCAAAGGTTTCCCCATTTTCTCCGGGTAAGCTTTCGAGATCTTCATTATGCTGTGATTGTTGTGGTTTCGTTCCCTAACCTAACCTTAGCGAGCTCTTACCGTTCAATGATGCTGAAAGTGATTCTATATTTAAATCCTTCCTAGTGTGGCGGACAACAGTATAGGAGTAATTTTATGTCTAATTAGCATTCGTGTTTCTTCTGCTCGGTTGGTACAGAAAGTGTGTTTAATATTTTATCCTTTGTTTTAGGCTGCGTATTGAATATTAAAAAGACTGATGGTGGCCATCGTTGGTTTTCTTAAAATAGTTTCAAAATTATTAGAAAATTATGTTAATTAAAATATGTCAGCTGTTTGCAAAAGTCCATTAAATTAATTAAAGTTGTTTTTTCTACATAAAAATGGTTGGATTTTCCATTTAAACTGCATCCATTGTTCGTCAGTTTTACTCTCCATGATTTCACACAATACATCTAAGATACCGATAATGGTGTGCATCCATTTTTTAAAGGTATGATGAATAATGATTTAAATCAGTAGAACAATCTGGAGAATTAAAAACGCTTCATTGAACTGAAAGGATAATTCAAAGCTGGCGAACCGTATTGGCAAAGATAAAGCTCAACAAAGAATAGAGCTACAATCACTAACAAAGAGCTTCGAAGAGCAAGAGCATATGGTTACACAAATTACCTACGGGTGGTAGTATGTAAAAACAAAGCACAAATTGATTATAATTTATCAAGAAAATTTAATTCTTGAAAAAACCCTGAAAAATCTGTTGAAAATTGAAATAAACCAATTAACTTTTCCATTTGTGCGATACGGGAGATTCGGTGCCCAAACAAGAAGCAAACTGGCAAATGAAATATTTGAAAAACGGAAGGCAAAGTTTCACACGAAAGCGCACGGTTCACGGTTCGTCGTTTATCTGCCGCCGTCGCAGTAATAACCGTAAATTCACTACACAAGTTTAATGTCCTTCATTTGTCCCGTGTGAATGGTTTGTACCTTCGATGTGCGCACAAGAAACAGGAGTCGAAGGTGGGTGATTGTGATTATAATTGGGTGTAACTTTACCGGAACACAGCTGCAGCACACCAGTTTCGAGAAATATATTGTTTTAGTGTTCAAAGTACATTTATTCTTGGCGTTTTTTTTTTGGTTTAGAATCGCTAACCAAACTGATTTGATATTGACTTGAAACAGACTTGAAAGTTGAAGAAGAACATAACGCGATTTGGCCTTGATTCCACTACATCGTGCTTTATTTGAACGTTGCAGAGGTTGTTGTTCGATGACCGGAGAAGAATTACTGTTACCGATGTAACGTACCCTATCTTATCACACTGTACTGAACTTGTACTTCATTAGATGAGTCAAGTTTGAATTTCACCAGTTGGAAAGGATGATAAAACCCCCCGAACAACATTAACCGAAGTTATACAGTGCAGCGATGTGTACATTGGTAGATCGTACTTTGCTCCCCGAGCATGCACAACATAATGGAAAGGAATCTCATCCCTCAATGCTTCTTCCATGTTGACGCCTCCATCGACGAGCTGTTGCAATAAAAATGTCGTAAAAAGCAACTTGGCTCCGTTCGTCTTTTATTACTCTAGCAATTCCTGGTGGAAATCGATGCGAGACCGAGAAAGAAAGAGAGTGAAAGGCAACGTCCTGGCATTACTGCTGCGATTTTTGAGCTACACTGCTGCTGCTCAGCCCCACCTGACACCTAAAATAAGCTTGTGCTTTGTGCAGATCATGCTGATGATGACGATGTTGATGATGGTTTGATCCCTCTTTTTTTCTACAAAGGTGAAAATGTGAAGAGATGCTGGGATGAGATTAGCCGGGTTTTTTTTGGGGGAGGAATTGTAAGGAAACATTAAACGTCTTTCATCGCACATTGTGTTAATGTGCTGGAGTACAGACACAATGTAATATGTTTTATGTGGGTTTCGTTCTTTCTGGGCAGGGAACGGCAACGAGCTAAATTAGAAACATTATTTACACACTAGTTGAACCATGCTTTTATTACGTATGTTTTGTTCATGTGTTTTTATTTTGGAGCTTTTTCAAGTGCACAAGTTCATGGACGGTAAACCGGTATCGTGGATGTAAACTTGTTGCTAGGATTTAGTGTGTATTTATGAAAATGGTCTCGGCGAAATAATTACAGTGTCGAATAAAACAATAACAACATTTGATGTTGTTCCATGTAATCTGAGGTAACGATGCACCTATTGATTGGGTCTCATCTCAACTACACTTTTGAAAGTTTGTTGAAAAAATATGTAAAACATTTCTTATCAAACAAAGGGGTGTTTGATAGGAAAGTATTGAAACATTGTGACAGGCGCTGCAGAAGTGTAAACAAAAATGTATTAAAAAAAACATATTATAAGCTTATTTTAACTTCATTTAATAAAAAACTCAAAGTTTATGCAGTATTCACTGAATGTTTTAATATATTAACTCTCGCAGACATGTTTCAAGTTTGTGGAGCGACCAGAGATTATGTTGTAAACATCTTCTTCTTCTTCCTTGGCTTAACGACCTCTTAAGGTCAAGCCTGCCATTTCTGGCTTACTAGACTAATTGATACCGCATAGTTGGTTAGTCAATCCTCACTATGGGGGAACGGCCCAGATGAGACTTGAACCCCGGTCCTGCCGTGTGAAGACCGGCGCCGCTGTCGCATCACCACCGGGCCGCCCCCTGTTGTAAACAGGTTGTTGTATGTTGTTGTAAACATAGTTTATGTAGTTGTTGTCAATCACTTAGGTAGGAAAGACTTTATCTTATTTAGTTAAACTGTTGCATGATTGGCTGAATGTTTGACAAAGACTGGTCCAAAATTTTACATTACTATACTTAAGTCTTCATTGACCAAACTTTTTGGTATCATTTTTGGTATGATTTGTAATTTATATAATTATAACATAGCATTAGATTTTAGGATAATTAAATTAAGTGTTGTGGTACCTTTTTGTTTCAGAAACAGTGTATATTGTAGATATAATATTTTTTGTTATTCTACTTATTCTAAAATAGGTTATTGTATCTAAATTCAACTTTTAAATCGTATAATTTCATGTAAAGTGATACATCAAATAAGTTGATTAATTAATGATATCTTGAATACATTCAAACGCAAAAAAGCACATTTTCATCAATAAAATATGTTGGCTGATGCGGTAATTTGCAGCATATTCTCATACCTCGTCGAAAAGGTCATGAAGAAGAAGTCATAATTTAAAACGCAATGTCAAGGGTAATGAAAAAGCGATAATGAACGAAGGCAAATAAAAAACGCACGATAAAACGTCCTAAGAGGACCTAAGGCGAACGATTATAAATAGTCTTACCCGAAGCACGGTGAACGAGAAGAAAATGAAGCAGGTGGAGTTCTTGGCGAAGAAAAAATCATAATTAAGTACATCCAGCGATTTTCAAATGAATCGCTCATCTTTCGCCCTGCCTGATTCGTTACTTTACTGTACCAGGGATGGTGCGCTAGGTTTGGCTGCCGGGTTTGGGAGATACTAAACCTCGTAAATGTTCGGTGCCTCTACCCTGGCACTGAGGGTAGCACAGGAGGCAATTTCCCATCCCCCGCCACCCCCAGTTTGCTCAGAGGTTTCCGGTGTCAGGATATCGTATTATGTGTTTCTTGTTCAAGCGCCACCGGGTAGTGCGTAAACTTTGTCCGACAGGCGGTTGTCGTGGTCGATTGGTCTTCCGAGTTCGTTTCGTGCAATATTTGCGCAAGTTATCAGCCGGCCACCCATCTTACGGGAGTGATGGTAGAAAAAGGGATTAAAGACCGTTACGCATAGAAAGGGAACGAAAGCAACGGCAACAAAAAAGCGGCCGCAATGGCTAGAGGAAAATCTCGATAGGAAAAGCAAGTCCCATTCACGCTGCCATTCACCATCGTCATCGTCGTCATGGTCGACGATTTAATGTTTCAAGGATTTATTTTTCGCCCAACCCGAACGCGACACCGCCTGCACGATGCGGTCGGCAAAAGGTTTTTCCCGTAAAACGGGAAGGTAAATTTCCGCTCAAGATGTTTGCCGAAAAGATTCACGGCACTAACCGCAGTACGAGCGATCCTGGCTCGGTTGACATTGCGAAATCGTTTCCTCTTTGGTTGTATGTATGTGTGCGTGTGTTTTTTGTGGCACACTCATTTCGTGAAACGTGAGACATATTTCGCAACGACTCATTCTGCTTTCATTGCACGATGAGTTAGCGAACCGATTTTGGAAATCGGTAGGCAAAGGCTAGGGGTTTTTCATGCCCCCGTCCCTACTGAGCGTTCAATTTATGTGTGTTTTTAGGTGGTAAGGGCATTCGTACATTGAAGTTGTTGCTATAACTTTTTGATTGATGAATCTCGTAAATTTTAAGAAAAGCTGATCTTTGGATGCGGCCTTGTTTTGTTCTTTAAATGTTTTTGGGATGCCAGGATACATCAAAATGTTCGACATGTTAGCAAAGGGCAGATAAATGGTAGATCTATTAATTATGGTTTAATTTTTTGCTATCGTTTCAGGTAAGAGCGTTTATTCTCACTCACATACTTTTCAATGACCTTGCGAGTTCTATATTTGGTGAGTATTTCACAAGAATATATTTAGTTTGGGCAACAAGATGGAATATCGGTATCAGTAGATTAGGGTAAAATTCTCCGAAGATACACCATAGACCATCAGAACAGCAGCCAACTATATACGACAGTGAACATAAAATTATCATAAAAAATTCAATCCTTTACACTTTGCTTAGTTCAATGCTTTCAATGAAGAATATTGTTAAGCAGTCTCGAGCGGACTAACGGCAATTACTTAATACTTGGGCATGGTTGTCTTAAAAATAATTGATTGCTATTTTTGTCCTTTTTCTGAGTCTTTGCGAACAGTTGCTTTATACAGAACGATAGAATATAATCTTCTGATAAAGTTTTGCAGGTCAATAATTATATTAGTTGCTGCAGAAGCCAGGCAGAGTTTTCTTTGATCTCTTCTAACATTTAATTGCTCATCTTAAATAATTTTCAAATGGCGGACTTAACCTTAGCCATGGACGGTGAAGTTTGTATCACAATGTCTATCTTGTTAATGATGGTTTGGTAATGAGTCCAACATTTTGTTAATAAGGCCAACACTGATGGTTCGTCGGAATTAGTCAGCTGTTAGATTTTTTTTAGATTTACTTTATAAGTGAAACAATTATCGGAAACTTCAGGCAATTGCAAAAAGCTATCAAGCAGATCCTCACTACATAAGTACATAAGAACAAATCTTCAATATCAAAACACTGAAAACACTGCCATATTATGTCTGGCACACTTGTCAGGCACAATAACCGCTTTGCAGTCTTGGCATGGCGTAGAAATTCATGATACTGCTCTCGGTTTGGTTCCGTCGTCAAGCGATTACATATACGCCATCACTCCATCTCTGTCTACCATGCTTCCGTCCATGTGGACGACCTAATAGGACTTTACGCGTAGAGTTGTACGGTGTCATTCTCATAACATTACCAGCCATCTGGATATTTGCGAGTCTGCACGATGATGAGATCACGATACGATGCTCATAGAGCTTGACATTCACAGGTACGTATGTGTCAAAAGCGTATATGAGTACTGGGACTATAAATATTTGATACAATCTCAAAATAGTGCGTCACATATTTAAAATGAGAAGTTTTCTCTTATGTATGTAGATAAAAGACAAAATCCAATAGGTAATGGCGCATTCCAATTCTTTCTCAAAATAAAAAATTGCCCCATTTTTAATTGTTTTGATTGTGACAACATTTAAGTTAGATAGATTATCCTGTCCTAAGTTGTTTTTGCATTGCTTAAAATATAAGTTTTTTTTGTGGGGTACAAACCCCAGAATAACTTTTGGAGCATCATTTTGGCTTGGTATTTGGGACAAGTACTTTTGTGACATATTCTTGAAAAGTAAGTGTAGATTTTTTGTTATCTCTTGCCATAAATTTCAATTTTTATGTCGTTCAGACTAAGATCAATGTTTAAAAGCGCATACGCTCACCATTTCGTATGTCAAAAGCGCATTAGAAATGGCACACAACTTATCCATGCTGCTAAATGCAATCCGATGTCATAAATTGCATCCACCCACGGTTGATCGTGTCGCGAACATGTTGCAACAGCGAGCGTTGTCTGCGACATTGATATGCATCCGAAACGTTATTAATTCGCTGCCTGTAAGGCTCGTACCGGAGGCTCGGATCCGTTTCCTGCGCGAGGAAGCCGACTAAAAAGCAGTCGAAAGCTCACACAGCCCGGCGATACGCCGTTTGCCATTGACACCGTACCGGAGTGGAGCGGACTGTTTAAACACGGTGCAAAGGAAGATAGTAAACTCGTTGCCGATGCTCCGACCTTGAACGAGACGAATCAATAGGCGGTGGTCTATGCCCAGCCCGTTCGTGCAACATGCCAGTGGTTGGCCCGGGATCAGTTTTCCCGATCTCGGCAAATATCACGTTTCGCTGTCACCGCATACGGCAGATGAATGCCCGGGATGGGAGGAAAACCGGGTTGGAAGAAGCGGATGCTGTCACAGAATCGATTGGAAGTAGCTTTCCATTTTCCGGGGCATCATTTTTCGGGTGACGTGCCGCTGCAGCGCTATACCGTGGCGTCGCAATGTGCCACGTGTACTTGATACGCCGAATTTAAGCTCAACCACGTGAAACCCGTCCTTTGGTGGCGACTGTTTGCCGTAACGGGCGACCATGTTCTAACGTGCCCAAAAACAGTGGCCTAGCTTTCCAATGTGTGTGTGTGTGTTCAAGAAGTTTGGAAACACGCAGGATCAGGAATGCAGGGCAGGTCGTCCACGAGGGATAGACGGATGGTAAAGTTGAACATTGTAGCAGTCCGTGCTCGTCCGTGCGGGAGAAACGAGTCGGAAAATGAAGCCATGTGCCAAATCAAAAACCGACATTGTGGAAAATTGGCCCAGCTCTCGTTTGTCGGCAGGTTTTCACTCACGCGGAATATCAACACACATACATATACATGCGTACGTGTATAGTTGTCGTTTGCTATCCCACTTACTCGCACAAAAACAAAATTTTCGGCACACTCGGATGATGGTACTGGAATGGGGCTTGATCCCAATGAAAAAGCGGTCCGAATGGATACGCTGAATAGTGTTTTAGTTTAAAATAAAGTGATGCAGTGAGGAGAGCGAAAGCGAAAGAGTCCGACGGTGGAAAATCAACGAAGTGAACGTTGCAAATTTCGATGAAACCAATCCACTCGATCTGTGGCAATTGGGTTTCGCTCGATTCCGTCCGGTGCAATGTGCTGTGCTATTTAAGTTGGCACTTTTAGATTATTTTTTTTGTTTCCACTGTGGTACCAATTGCTTTTCCAATTGGATGGTATCTATTTGGCTGTGGAGTTGAGCAAATAGAACCCCAAAAATGGCTACATTGACCGCGCGAGCAGTCGCCATGAATGTGTCAACGATTTGTAACCGTTAAAAGGGAATTCATCAACATTCGTGCATGTGCATGGATGGGCAAATGTTTTAAACTAAGCAAGTGATTGGACACCAATGCACTGTGGGTATTTTGGCACAAATATTGAATTTTTTCTTAATAGAAATTAAAAGTAAATTAAAAAATCATCTAAAAAATAAAAGGAATTAAATTTTAAAATAAGTTTGAAGCTTATGCTGTTAAGCTCGGGTTAGATGGAGCGCAAACATCAAGCGCAAACCCAAGCGTTGTGTCAAACTCATTTTTGGGTTTGGTAGGCATAAACTTTGAGCGCAAACATGGGTTGACAGGTCTTCAAGCGCAAACATTTGTAAACAAACCATAGCTGTACCGAACGAAAGATGTAAGCACCGATAATTTCTGGTTTTATTCGCTTTTCAGCAAATATTTGATGTTAAATCAATATTATTATTATAGAATCAAACGTTACAGGAATATAAATCAATTTAATAATAGTTTGATTTCACAATATCTGGATGCAACCGAACAAACAACAAATGACAGTGGTAATCCACATGGTCATGCCATGTTGAGTAGCCATGACCGCAAGAAAACCATGTTCCATTGTCAGCGCAAACCCGAGCGCAAATATGTCGTGGCTACACGGAACGCAAAAAAATTCAATGCATTTTGACACAACGCTCAGGTTTGCGCTTGATGTTTGCGCTTCATGTAGCCCGAGCTTTATGAGTAAAATTGACTTTTTCTTATTTTTTGTCGTAAGATGGCGCTGCTACTCTTGTCACATTACTGCTTTTCTGAAAATGGTGGCATACAAAAAGTAGATGGAAAAATTTCCGTTAAACATTGTTTACCTGCACTTTCCAGACAACATATTTTTGTCGTAAGAACTCTTCTTCTTCTTCCTTGATACTACAACCTCATGAGGTTTTGGTAATTGATAGGTTTCTGTGACTTAGTTTTACCCGTAGCTGGATCGTTAGACCTGCATACGGGGAGGCGGTCCGACGGGGTTCAAACCTCAGTCCTGCCGTGTGGAGACCGGCACCTCTACCGTATGCACTTCCGGACCGCCTCTTAAGATCTTTTATCTTTAATAATTTATTTCCTTATTTATCAATATTTTTTATTATTTTTATTATGCGCAAATCATGGCGCAAATTAAATTCTTTGTCGTAAGAATACTGCTACAGAGTTTTATGAAGAAAAATATTGGTAAGAACTCTTTATAATATTTCGTACAGCTTTTGTCTAAAATACGTCTTCATTTATAGTAACAACTTTTACTTTGACAACATTTTATAAACACATTTCAGTTAAAAGTTAAGCAGCTTAACACTTGTACTGTCAATTCATACTTTAAACAGTTAAAAAGTTGTAGAGCTCCAAACAACTATAAAATATTAGCAATTTTATCTAATATATGTACCAGTTTTTGTACTGAATTTCTTTGAATCGTATAGGGAGAGGCGTACGATAATGTTTATGCTGCAATGTTGCCCGCCTTGCCATTTTCAAACTGCCTTGATGTGATAATCTAAAATAAGCCGCTTAAAATAAAACGTCTTAATTGTCCTAAACTAATAAAAAAATGTATCCCATAGTACAATTATTCCGCAAATCAAGCGGCAGCACTCGAAGATTCAGCATACACACATCTTCACAATAAAATGCCACCACCGTGGGATGACTGAGCGCATCTTCCCACCGTACCAGAAGCAGCATTCTCATGTTAACACCATCCTTCTTCGGTGCATCATAATGAGTTTTTAATTTCACCATCACTTTACCGCGCGATAATGATGCTGACGGTGGATGATGCCGTTGTGCTTTGTGCTTATACCAGCCGAGCCGAAGACGATGATAGATCATGCAACGAAGGATCCTTAAGAAGTGGCACTCTTGGGCAAGTTTTCCGCTGCTAAAGATGCAGCACAAGAGTAGTTTTTCGAGCTGAGATTTCGACCAGCTGCCTTAGAACCAGCATCGCTTGATGCCAATGTAGGGCTGGAAGAGTCTGCCTGTCGGCACTTTTTTAATGTTAGTGTAAGCTGTATGATAGCTTCTCCTGTTTTTTTTAGTGCACAATGAAATGCAATTAAGCATTCTGGTTGAGTTACGACGGTGCAGTAAACGGTAAGAATTTTATGTTGCTATGTCTGTTTTTTTGTTAGCTGCAATCGTTTGTTTAATGGAAAACAGCGTGCGGTACGGTCTGCAATAGACAGTTTAAAGGGAGAGGGCTTACAGTGGTGTAGAGTAGATTTATTTTAGTAGAAATGGTTACAAAGAACTTAAAAAATGAATGCTCTTTTTTCCTAAACCAGGCACTTGAATTTGGAAGAGTGTTTTAAATTGTTTTGAATCATTCTTGAAAGAAAAAAAAATCTTTTATGGAACAAGTGAAATGGATTTACAACTAACACTAGAAACCTTACCTAAGAACCAATCAATTGGTTTTAATTTTCATATAAACGGCCATGCCATACATCTTTAAAACAATCACAAAATAACTACATTTAAATCTTCAAAACTCCAACATTCCTTTTTCCAGTGCATACGCAAACTATTGCTCGAATCGATCCAAAAAGCACCAAATCTGGTTCGTACCCAACCTCACTGCAGGATGCCTCGGAATTTTTCATTTAAAAATCATTCCCATCTTTCGTTCGGTAGCACAGTTTCGTGTGTGCCAGGATCATTGAATTTGACGAATTAATCCACATGCTTAAGGGAGGCGATATGTAGCTGCTGCATTCGATACAACACCCAGCACCCGTTACCCACAAAGTCAATTGCATTCGGTGCAACACATGCTCGGCAGGCGCTTACCAGTGCAATGGAAAGGATGTTTCATGTTTTTCGTGGTGAAAGATAAATTCGATAAATTGCATCGTTAGCAGATATTTTCATCTGCCCCGGCTTACCATATCGATACGAGCCCGGGAATTCTTGTGCGCCCGCCTTTCGTTTTCGAACACATTGATGAATAAATTCTGAGATCTCACGTGTAATGGAGTTAGCGCTGGCGATACGGATGGTATTCATTTGTTGATTATTGGCAGCTTATCGTTTGAAGCGGGAATTTAATTCATTTCGTGCATACATTTTTGCAACACTGGTACGAGGACGAAATAAAAGATAAGTGACAGGCTGAGCTTGTGAATTAAAATAAATGCTATCTTGTTGATAGTATTACAGTTACAGTAGTTAACAATTACAATCTCCAACATCCTGAGAGCTTAATGCCAAAGAAAAGCAGAAAATATTTGGTGAAATGTATGCCACATATCAAGTTACTTGCATTTGTTCAGCGATGCAGCGTATACTGAAAATTATTTACCTTTTATCGTACTTCGTTAGTCAGTAAACTGTCTGCAAAATATCTAATTAAATCATAAAACTTTTTACGCACCTCGTTCGAACCGAGCTACAAGTGTACTTAATTTGTTTGATGAGCAAGACAAGTATCCAACGGTCATCGTTGGGCCAGTCTGTTCGGCCTGCGAATGAACTAGGCTGTAAAGAAGTGAGCGTACGTGCATAAAACCTTACGTGGTAAAACTTTGGGTCATTTCCTGCTAGCTGCTGTAACTATAGAAGGGAGCAAACTGATTACAGTGAGATAGCTTCTCTGAAGGTGGAATAATGCAACATTCTGCCGGATATGGCTCAATCTGACCGTTTATTAGTATGTATGTTTTACAAGGGTAATGTTTGTCAATTAAAGCGTGGCCAGTGAGAGCAATTTATCACGATTTAAAGACAACTTGTTTAGTTAAACTCTTGATTGTTGCTGTAAATTTTAATATCTTATTTACAGTAGGTGTAATGGCTTAATGTTTGCTGGTGTTTTAATTAGAGCTATTTAATTTTAGTTGTGTGCTGATGCTGATAGGAATTAATTTAATTATAGCTTCCTCTAATCAAAGTAACGATTAACACTAACTACCCTGACAACAATGTTGATACGCTTGTGATGCTCATATGTTGACTCCAGGGTTGGGTTGATGGGCACCGAACAATACTAGATTAGCAAACAGAAAAGTGTGTTTATAGTGGTGGGATTAGCATCTGGTAAGCATCGGTTAATTATTTTCGTCATGTGAGAACTAAAGCTAAGTGCCTTGTCAAGAAGAATTCTTTAAGCCCTAACATATTCAGTACGCTGTAACATACTGTTGTCAATTTTATTGTAAAATAGGACTGGAAAGTTTGATCTCGAAAAGACATTACTTCATACGTACTATCGGACATAATAGATACGTCACGACGAATCCAAGAGTTATATTCGTCAACAGCGTGTTGAAGACGAACATGATCACCGCTGCATTCAACTTTACACCGTCAACATACAGTAGCACGTTATACTAGTTAGCAAGTAATATGGGGGCATCGTTCATGAAAATCAGAAACAGCAGTTGTATAAGGCGCGTGAGACACTTTCGCCAAGCTTTTCGTAATATGATCGCTTCGACTATTTGGGCGGAAAATCCTACCTTTTCGAGACGAGGCTTCCTCAAGATCGTTGTCTCTTCTTCTTCTTTCTTGGCCTAACGACCTCTTAGGTTATGCCTGCCATTTCTGGCTTACTAGACTTATTGTTACCGCATAGTTGGATAGTCAGTCCTCACTATGGGGGAACGGCCCAGATGAGACTTGAACCCCGGTCCTGCCGTGTGAAGACCGGCGCCGCTGTCGCATCAACCACCGGGCCGCCCAAGATCGATGTAGTTGGCCTTATTAAGGGCAGATTTCCTTTGCATAAATTGACGATAAGCGATCAGGTTTGTAGAGCTTAAGCGTTTGGGAATGCATCCATGTCGCGTGGGACATATTCAATGCATAATATCGGCCAACATTGCTTCAGCGAGTATGAGCTCCATTAGCTTGGACTTAGCACAAAGTGACGTCACGTTTCGATAGTTTTGAGGCGTGATCACCTTTTTTATGGATAGGAACCATTAAAAAGATGCAATATTTATTAATTTATTTATTTAAAGTCGTAATGTAAACTTTGTGTCAAATACAATGTGATGCGTAATGCCTATCAGCTAGGCGCTAACGTTATATGCCTTAAAATATCACAAGGACATCAATCAATTTTAAAACTTGCTTTTCCTGACAAGTATGTTACTTTCAATTGCTATTATTTGTACAATAAAATAGCATTGTGAAAACCCAATTTCCAAGTTTCTATCACGCATCTCAACATAGCAACGGACCAGTCTGACATCTGTTTCAATTACTAAAGGAACGATGTTTGATCAAACACTGGCACAAAACCCTCCTTACCAATTCCATGATTAAACTTCAACTTCAAGACGCCAGTAAGAGCTACCGTAGAATTGGAGCAGCATTAGTAGCAACTCGAACTAGGCCATAGTATTGCATTATGCACGAAATTGCACCGAACTGCACAACTAGTTTCCCTGCGCCGAGCTGTTACTTCTGGTAGTTCGTGTCTTAAATGTGGAAGGTCGATAGAAGTGTAGCGCTATTTTCGCAAGAACTAATATCAAAAATGGAGCGTGGGGGTCTTATTTTAATAGAACAAGGTGTGGAAAAAAATGTCGGGCCAGTTGTAGTTGCCGCTTTATTTCTAGCAGCAGCGAACCAAACTATCTCAGCTGTAATGTTGTTTGATCACGCAAGAAACAAAACGCCAACCGAGGCGTAAACAGTTTTGCAGGCTCTAATGCAACCGTTATAATGTGCTGTAAAGTATTAGTAGTCGTGGCAAACAAGGGCATGGAGTGTGCTGTTGTATTGCAAAATGGAAAACAAAAACTAAAGCAAATTGGAAGCTTTTTTTCTCACGCTCAGGCCACACTGATGTCAAAATATAGCAATTGCGTTAGACTGTTCCTATGTCCTAGTTATGGTAGTGTAATAGCATGAAGCCGTCGTTGGCCGGAACGGAAGCAAACGGAATTTGGAGTATGAAATTTTAATATTCCTTTCTTGTGAGAGGGTGGCGAGGTGCATGGGCTGGTGCAAGTATTTTGATGGAAGAAGAACCCACTCACAATCCCCGTACCGTGTGCAGATGGCGGGAGTGATTTACATTATGTAACTGAATGGAACTGGAGGGGCTAAGGAATTTGCATGTTACTTTTTGCTGTTTGTTTGAAAAGGGTGGTCCGAAAAGAAGGTTTAGTGTGTTCACCAGTGTACCGGTGTTGGTTTGATTATCTTCAAGAAATCAACCAGTTCCGCACAGACGACTTCGTTGTACGGTTAGCTAGTTTCCTGGGCAAAATGTAATTAACAAAATGGCACAGGCAATGTTATTTGATGGGAATTCGTCAGATGCTAGAATCCGGCCGGGATTGTGGAATGTGATTGAAGTTAGTTCCAGCGTTGTTGCTGTCGGTGGATGGCAGATATGGTAGTGTGGGAAGGAATATCACGCAATCAAGACAATGGTTTGTTGCACAATGTTAAGCAATTGTGTTGGAAGGATTGTTGGTAGATGTTGGTAGGAAAAACATACATATCGTGATTGATATAGACATGTTAGAATGTGCTACTAGCTATCACCCAATCGATATGTATCATCCTGTATAGTGTAATCATGTCTGTTATGTTGGTATACCTGATTGAATAATTTTGCAAACATGATTCATTTGTAACTGCCCTCGTGTCGTAACATACACATGTGGAAAAAGCGTTCGTTTTCTAAATTGATTATTACGAACTCTCGTTGTGCTTTATGCGCTATGAAAGCGGTTAACGTTAGCGATAATATATTTTCCCCCCTTTTTTCTTTGCAAAACCCATACAGAGGTGTATTGTTTATTTCGCTGCAGCACTCACATTATCCTCACTATAATCTCAACAGGTTGTGTGGAGCGTAGCACAATGCGTTGTAGTTGAACCACCGTCATGAATATGTAAAACTGTCTGCTGATGCTTTTGCTGCCGTCGCCCATGATGCGCCCACATAACGGATTGGATTCCGTTATTGCATGCATAATTTACGCGTAGCGCATCGTGCTAGCAGGAAAAAAAAATGAACGAAGGCACGATTTTTTTTTTAACGTCGACAAAGCTATCGTCAGTTAGGTGAGGTGGAAAAAGAGCGTCCAAATTGGGCGTTCGCTGGCATTTGCCCCCAGAGAAGGGCGGATGATTACGAGAACCATTAGGCTTTCCTCGGGAGATTTGAGCAGCAGCATAATGCAGAAAAAAGTGCTGCAAAGTGAAGCATTTTGAAGTTGAAGTGTTTGCAGTTGTTTTGGTTGTCTGTTGTGTCGGTGCAGATATTTATCGTTCGGTATGCATTACAATAATTTATAGCGTTTAAAAAAAAGTAATCTACTCAGAAATTACAACTTTTCAGTTACTAAAGGAATGGTGTTTATTATAGTTTGAAGCCAGTACCTTAAAATTAGTTGTAGAAAAAAGAAATATTCAATCTTCATCAAAATATCAATCGAAAATTTGGTATTATGCATTATTATAAGTGAAGGAAATATGAGTTCAATGGCAAGATGAAACCAATGAAATCAAAGAGAAATTAGTCATGATGAAAACATCGGAGGAAAGAGCAAAAAGGATCCCAATTGGAACATCTAAATAATACTACATTTAAACAGACATTCTCCAAGATGACATTCAAGGTGGTTTCTCAAATGATTAAGTCAAGAGTAGTAAAAATTATTATAAAATTGAAGTTCAATTCATTGTCGAGTATCACGACAAGGTACACGGATGGATGCAACACAAATAAGAGAGGTTCTGTCGAATTTCGGACGTTTTCCGGACGATTCGACTCTCGGGAGGCAAAATATTAACACCTATGTGAGTTTGTGAAATAGGGTTCGAATTTATTGTTGCTTTTAACGTTTCCCGAGCTTTGTGTAAATGCTCGCTTCGGGCCCCTTTCTCCCCTATATATAATGTTTACGAAGCACAGCGCCACCTACTGTAAACACGAGGTACTGACCAGCCAGGCCGGTCAAATTTAATTTGACAGGTTCATAAAATGAGAGTAGTAGAAATCACGAGAATGAGGCAATGAAATAACAGCACATTACCCAGACATAACCAAAGCAAGTTTGAAGAACGCATGATGAAAGAGGAATTCAAATGAATTATACGGAAAATACAGCATGAGAGCTGAGATAATGCGAACAATGTTGGCATCATCATAAGGCCGATAAGGATATCAACAGATAGAGTACTACTTATTATACTTTAGATTATCATGTTCTAACAAAAACAATAACTGAAAATGATGTTTGACAAATGTTTCGTACCTCTAATACTTTACCAAGCTTAACATTTTAGTTTGAATAGCTTATATCAGAGTGTTTATACCGTGTATAGAACGATATCCTGACAGATGGTTTTTGTTTCTATTTTTGAAACGCTGTAAATTCTAGTTACATGCACAATGCACAGTTACATGTGCATTGTACGAGCGTATATTTAAAAACTTGCACGTTGTGCAGCAGTTTCACTTCATTCAAAGTTATTTAGGGTTGCTAGAATCCACACCGCTCGCGGCACACGGTAACAATGCTTGCCGAATATTGATTAAGCCATTTGAAGCGTACAGAACAACACACGCAACCTTTCCTGCCGTTGTTTTGTGTTGAGTTTTTCTTCTCAGTTGTAAATTGAAAGGATCAAAGAGCGAGAGAGAAAAAAGCCCAGCCCTTTCACCAGTGTCATAAAACCTTATGTGACTGAGAAAGGAGTTAAAGTCAGTGTGAAAGTGTACGTTTGTTGCTTTCGTCGTGCTGACTTCGTGTTCACATACGCTCGGTAGAAACTGGCTTAACGGCGAATGTGCTTTCTGTTGACCGTTTGTTTCCAGCACGTACGTCTGAAAACTGGTCGAAGTATTTAGCATGCCAGCAACCCAACCTAGGCCATCTATCTAGGCCATCGGACGGCGAGAAGGAACCTCCGATGCATTAACGCAACCGTTCTGCAGCTAAATCCGCTGCGAAGGAATTCCCGCTGCCAGCTCCCGATGGACTTTACAAGTGACAGATTTAGCTGTCAGATAAGTGTGTCGCACCCAGCACCAAACGTTTCTGATTGCTGTGAAACGCTGTAAATTAATGGGCAGCAGTTAGTGCGGTCCCTTGAGCTTGGACACCCGTGTAGGAGCTGTACAACGTTGTACAAGTGCCATATGTTCTGCCGAACGGAAAGACAGTGTTACCGTACGTTGGGGTTCGCATTTTCATTCTAATGCTGCTGACCACCGGGGTGCAGTTGAAATGAGTTAACGAAGGAATTTTGTGTATTTTTTTAATCTGTTCAATTCCATTACAACAACACAAAACCCCATTATTGCAAACGCTTTAGTTTGCAGCAGCTTAGCTGTAAAGTTCAGCAACACTATTTAACTCTTTCTCCCAGAACGGGGCGGGCAGTTGAAATTTCATGGAGCGTAACTTATTGTTCGATTGCCCTGCACATAACTTATGCCAGATTTACGGAGCACTTGGCGTACGGAGCATGGCGAAGCGTTAAAACTTTCCAATCAAGGGTCCGGTGCTGGAAAACAAGTGGCTTCAACCCGAGCAGTTGAAAGCCGAATCGATCGTTAAAATATTTCTCCTGAAGCTTTATTACAACCGAGTGCCCTCGAGACCGTGCGCATCCGGTGCAAAATGGATGCGATGGATGCAAGATTGAAGGTGTGTTTTATGCTTTTCGCTTTGTGCTTGCCTCCAATACTTTGCAATTAAACTTTTATGCTTTCCGGTTTCGATCAAACAGTAAAGTGCAGATGAAATCGGTG
Source organism: Anopheles maculatus (assembly GCA_002091835.1). Lineage (NCBI taxonomy): Eukaryota > Metazoa > Arthropoda > Insecta > Diptera > Culicidae > Anopheles > Anopheles maculatus. The sequence goes on along the minus strand of KZ062148.1, from coordinate 1,108 downwards.
ACCTGTCTTTTGCTACGGCGATTTTTTTTGAAGCGAAGAGCTGCATTATAATTTCATCAGTAAGAAAGAGCAAGGTAGAGTGAAACAAATCAAGGTATAGTAAAATTAATGCTGTGTGTCGACAATATAAGAGGACTTTCTTCTTTTTGGCCTGTTGAGAGGACCAACGTTAATAAAGAGGACCTACGGGCCCTACATTTTTGAGATTTTAAGTTATTTTGATCATATGAACGACATCAACTGTGATTTTTCTTGGGTATTTCTAGTATATTGGAAGTTTATACTATTATTTGCTCCAACAAAAAATCTTCCTGCAATACGCTATTACTGTTGTGTTACTATTTATATATTGATATACTCCTTTAAAAAGCATTCTATGAATTCGATCACTAAGCCCATAAAAGACGGGAGTTAGAAACGTTCTTGATTTAATTTTCAGCATGTGAGGTGATTGAAGGTATGTGATTTGTTAGCGAAGACTCTACGAGTATAAGAAAATCATTTTCCAATCTTATGATTTAGGATCAACCATTATGTCAGAAAATGGATAGCTCTGACAGCATGCAATTGAGCTCAAAAGATATTAATTTGGACAATAATTGGAATGATTATTGCACCTTTACCTTTATTGCTTTGATTCTAAGCAAGAATTGTAGTTCTTCCAGCACTCGCCATCCGCGGGGTTGTTCGTTTTCTAAATTCTCTCAGTTTTCCTACCGATTGGTGACATTCATCATAGATATTTCTGAACGTTGTTGATGAGCTCCTGATCTTGTCTCACAATTCATAAGTAGAATAATACAACAAAAATGTTTTGAATCCTTGAAATTTCTCAAGAAATCATTATTTCAATCATCATACTACAAGGAAATCAAACAATTTCTTCTTAATGTTAACAAATTGTGGTCATTACGAAATACGAATGTTTTCTCTGTATGCTGTACATAAAACATTCCCACAACGATCAAAAGTAAATTAATTGACCATCGTTTGCCCATTCCATCATCCGTATCCGTAACGTAGCAAAGCACGCCGATGCAGATTTTAATACACTTTACCTCCACAAAAGATCCATCGGTAGAGTTATTGCTTTCGAAAATGCACACCC
>KZ062147.1:195571-208650 GCA_002091835.1 Anopheles maculatus | reverse complement strand
TGTAACACCATAAGAAATAAGGTCTAAAATAAAGTGCAACAGAAGCTAATGAGAAAATCCCAGAGCCTGGTGCCAATATCGGTCTACGACTAAGACTTATGAATCTTTATAGAAGGTGTAAGCCTTAACTTGAAATATCACTACCAAACACAGTTCTCAAAGTTATTTCCTTGAGTAATTCTAGGTCTTATAGTAATATATGTTCTGTTTTAGATGCTCGTTTAAAAAAAGTCATCTTCGTTAAGAAATATACACTGAAAATGTGTACTTTTGGTTGAATATGAACTCAAGATATATATAGAAATAAGTCCATTAACCCTACAAACGTCACTCAGTAGCAGCTAATAGATGTGTTTGAGTGAAAGTTCAATTCGTTCGGGACCAAAACTGAGTGGCACTTGATTGTTAAGATCTCTAATGGATTGAAGTAAAAAAGAATATACTAATATCACGATTGTGATTCCGACTAACTGCCCTAAGGACCAATCTGTCCAGAATAAGAATCCAGTTCAATTGGTTGCACAACACTATATGGAGGCATTTTTTATCGCTTCCCAAAATAAGCCTTTTTTAAATGCATACATCATCTAACTGGTTGGCGTTTTGTTTAGCCAAAGAGACGTCGATCCTCTCATGCCAAACATCATTGAAAAATAGCTTCTAACTAAAACAAAACTACGATCAATCAAAGCTTGTACGCAAATGCATATTAAGCCTCAAGCGATTTGTGCCCAAAATGCTGATTAGTAGTTCAATCAAGCCTCTCGTTCAACCAATCCAATTACCGCCCTTTTGCATACTGCAACACTCTTCCATTCGCTGCTCATTTCCACTAACTGCATCAGAAAGGCGGAAAACTATCCTCTTCACTTTTAATTAAAAAATCCCTCAAAAGCTCAATTTCGATCATGTCTCCTGCATTCGTCATGGAAAACAAACAAACAAAAAAAGCCTACTCCATCATGTCCCCCTGGGTGTGGATAATGGCATAAGCAAAAAATTGTGCACATTTGAAATCTCTGTCCCGGCTAGGCTAGGATTCGGGCTGGAAAGCTATATTTTCTGGGTAGGAAAATGAAAACACAGAAAACTACGCACAGGTTATCAATCCCCAGCAGTGGGCCGAATTCGAATAGCTCACCAAATGCTGACAATGAGCATACGATTGATGACCGCAAAATGGCCCCGATCACTAGAACGTTCGGTTTCGGGTAATATTGACAGGGTTTTCGTGTACGGGTAGGCCATTTTTAGGTACCCAGGTACTCAGAACCTCGAGAAACGAAAACAACAAAAAACTTCATCATCCTCGCTGAATCGGTTCCGAACAGGCATGTTTCATTCCTAGCCCGTTTCGGCCAAAGTTTCTCGTCTCCTTATCTGGCCCTTTGTGGGAAAATGTACCTCTCGGAGAACCTTTACCGACTGTGCAACGAAGCGAGATGAATCGGTAAAACCAAGAATTCGTATCCTACTTCGAAACCGGACAACTAAGACAACCAGCACACACACGCGCGCACACACCGCATCGGATCTGTACAAAAGACAGGGCATCCCGGTGGTGGTTTGCCAAGATGATTGATTGACAGTTTCTATTATCACTCACCTCCGGCCAGCTCCGTGCTGACGATGATTGCCTTCGAATTAGCCACCGTTATCGAGTGACGCAGCGTTTCCTTCCGCAGGTTCGAATTGATCAGCGCCGTCACGATGCCGACCTTCGACAGACCGAGCCAGATGCACGGATACTCGAGCCGGGTCTCCATCAGCAGCGCAATCGTGTCGCCCTTCCGGAAACCCTTCGCGTAAAAGTGGGCCGCAATGCGGTCGGCTAGCTGCTTCACCTGGGCGAACGTGAGCTGCCCATCGTCCATCAGGAACGCTACCTTGTTCGGGTGGCGTGCGACAACGCGCTCGAAGATTTGTATTACGGTCGCACCCGCCCGCTCATATCGGTAAAGGCTTACGTTAAGCTTCAGAAAGATAACTGCAGTGCTGTAGAAACGAAACGAAGTTTAAAAAAATAAGTACTTTAGTAAATTAGATTTCTTTTTTACGTAATACACTACAAAGTAATGCTTTTTGCTAGACTGTTGTTGACACCCGCTTAAACGCTACCTGAACGCTTTCACAGTTAATCACTGCACCATCATTAAGCTCACAATGAGACGACAATTTATGACGGCCATTTTTAACGCTGCACGCGATGTAAATTGTTGGTTGCTAGTTACAAGCTCTCAACAATGATGTTTAAATTGCTCATAAACAAACAAATTACTAGCACGATCTCATCCGATAATTCAATTACATAGTTACGATCAACTGAAAGATACAGTTTTTGTATGGTTCATTTTTCATTCAATACATTTTATCTTTCCAACATTACTAGAATGACTAATGACTTAGAGAGTAAATAATACTCTTAGAAAATGGGTAAATATTTCATTTAAATTGTTTTATAAAACAATACACTATATTCCACTATGCTCCTGATATCTTCCTGATAATACCAAAACTCTATCGAAGATTCCTTTATATCCCGAAGTTGTTAGACGCATTCTCATATGTTTTGGTTTCGTTTCGAGACATTCAAAGGTTTCCCAGAAATGTTTGCTTTCGTCCCATAGTTTTATGACAATTTTTTTAAGTATTTATAATGAAACACTCGTTGTTAAAATAACTTTAAACAATCGTTTGCGCCGTAAAAACGATCTTTTTTCCTAATTTTGCATTTGAAGCTACTAAACATTATTAGTTATTAGTGCAATATTATTGAAAGACGCAACTAAAAGTAATTGCGAAAACGTCAAAACCCTCGGTGCGAAACCAAAATTATATGGAACTGCATCTAGAAATCTCGAAACAAATAACAATATTAGCATCCGTTAATCTCCGGGATATCTTGTATTTTAACTTGAGTTATCGCAGATTCGTTTGCACAAATCGATTAAATATTCTCCATGTCTTCTGTCTACTGATCGATCATGTAAGTATATTACAAATATCTAATGCTTACGATCATTCCCGGATCAACCATTGCGACCAATAATTACAGTATTATCAGCAGCATCTCTAAAACGATCCTAAAGTTACCCGTTCTCTGATCACAGCTTCAAAATTTATGCACCAAGATAACTGTTGAATTAAAAGCTGATTGAAAGGTATCATCATCACGCGCGTTACCAAACGCGGCGACTGGATGCATGAGATAACCCAACGCGACTGTAATTTGGCATGATTTAACGAGTGTTACCACTGGTGCCACGGATACTAGGTTCGCGATAGCCCGGAGAAATTGCTCGGCAAAGTATTACGTACGAACATGCCGCTCCCTCGCTTCCCTTTTCGCTTCCCACCTTCCCGAGTGGACGGAACGTCATTAGGAATGGAGCAGCGGGTGTGTGCAATTTCAAACGGGCGCGAGAATTGAATCAAAGTTGCGTCCCAACTGTTCCCGTTCCAAACGACCAACCTACACGGCCTCTCTTCACTCCCTCTCGAGTTTAGGCGAGCCGGCGCATTAGAACGTGTTATCGCTACTTAGAAACAATCACCAGACCACACCGCTTCAACACGGTGACATAAATCATCATCAGCATGCAACCATGGCAAAGTGCAGCGCATCAGTCGAACGCAACAACAGTAGACCTTCTCTAGATGCTGACGGACGGATGTACGCTCTTCTTAATGCTCTAAGCTACACACGGCACAGAGAGTATAGGTTCAGCTGCGTGCAGCCACCCGTCCTTACCGTAGGTCCCGCGGCAGTGACACGATGCTCGCGTACACGGTCGAGGGCCGATCGCCGGAAATGAGGTAAAAAACGATACCGGTCAGTATCGACTGCGGTATCAATCTTTGTCCGATCACTAATGACGCGGCTACGGCCGCAGCTGTGATGCCGCATAGTGTCAGAAATTTCTGTTTCAAACTCAACGCGACCAGCATCGTGCGGAATTGTGCGGGCTGGTTCTGCCGCTGTGTTCGGTGGTGGTGATTTGTGTGTCCTCTCGCTGGTAAATTGGTGCGTCCTGTTAAACTTGGTTTCGGGCGTATAATCTCTTCTCCCGGGGTTTGCTAAATAACACCAAGCTGTTGTGTCCTCCAATTAGACGACGATTTCGATGTCACGGTGGAAGATCTAAAAAGAAAAAGAACGTGTCAAAAGAAAATTAGTCACAATATAACTAAGGTTCTTAAAGAGTTCAACTAAATTCGCACTAAAGTCTTTGGATATATTCTAAAACATCATTCAAATACAACTCTCCTCTAACCAACGTAATGTTTGTAATCATATTGAACTAAACTCGCGTAATCGAGCTCCATCCCGCCCCTGCCCTATTACCCCAAACACCAAGCCTTCTTAGCTCTAATCAATTGTCCTAATCAAAATGCATACACACTTCAAGTGGCAAAAGTGGCTGATGGTTAGTGTACTACGGTGTGCACCGTTGTGCAAATAAGCGTCCTCCTCCGGGGCATTATCGTCGTTATGATCGAATTCTTCACTACAAAACGTTCATCCATTCATTTGCGCCGATTAACCATTTCTGGTGCTTGGGGACCTGGTCTACCCCCCTCCCATTAGCGCATATGTAAATAGTAGTAGTAGCAGCGTCAAGTACGGCAGGCATGCAGTTTCTTCCGTCGTGAAGACCTCGCACCACGCTTACCCGCTGGTGTGTGCCGGGAATTTAATTAAGCATCCCCCCAGTCGCACCGGCACCGGGTTTGGTGGAAGGTTAAATGGGGTTTGCAATTGATTATCGCACGGCACCGCGTACCGTTCCGTCCAAGTTCAGGGCGCTATGGAAGACCTCGGGTTGGGAATGTCACACGTGCCCACACTTTGGAATGGCGTAGGCGCAACAAAAGGTAGCCCTCAGTACCGCGCAAACACGATCGCAACAGCTGATCAAGAGCATCTCGGCGATGGAAGCGAGTTGAAGCAGAACGTTAAAGTGTATTGCGCACCATCGGTAAGCGTCTTCGCCCCTAGCGCTGTCGTCGCTGTGGCTGGAAGACGTTCGTCGATCACCCGAACGGGCGCAAAGTCCACCGGACGTGGCTGATTGGCCGTCCGTTGTATGTCGCGAAAGGTTAGAGGGTTCTCGCCGTCTATGCTACCCGTGCGCAACGACGCTAGCTGCTCTTCTACCAGGTTCGTACCAAGGGAAGAGATCATCTCGGTACGCTGACGGTGGACTTTGGCACACCAGTATCAGAAGGGACCTACATTCGGGTTCAGCTTCCAACACTACAGGGACGATAACGATTATCGCATCAAGAGCACGATTGCACTATCACTATCTTGACAGTGTGCAAATGAACCGAAAGATGAGACAACCGAGCAGATAAGCTATGGTTGGGAAGTTGTAAACATTGCAACCATTAGCACACGTTCTAAAGGCGCCTCCGTCTGCTGGGGCGGGCATTGGACCGTAAATCATCCCCAGATGCAATGTATCATCTTCCGCAATGTGAACGGTGCTACCGAGAGATACGGAACATTGGATCAGAGTGGCCGGGTTCAATTACATTCGTGGCTGAATGCTGCTGCTGCCACTGCTACTGGGAGAACACTTTTATTCAACTGCAACTATATTTGCGTTTTAGTTTCTGGCGCAACTTATTGGAGCGGTCGGTCACCTTGGCCTACAACGTGCAGTCAGCTCCAGTTACGGTATGAATTCACGATCTTGTTCACGACGCTACGCCTACTCAAGTATCCCGACCGTGTTGTACTCAATTAGTAACGCTTTGGCGTTATGGAAACGTTTCGGTGTGTCTCTTTACGTTATCCAAACTAATACAATAGGGCTTGCTTTTTAAACATATAGGCTTGCTTGTCCATCAAACCAAACTCAACTGAATATCTAAACACACTCAACTCACTCAACATCAAAGCTAGAGCTCAACCAGATCGGTTTTATTACCTTTTTTTTTTCGTTTCGTTTTATCTCATTCGATGATTTTGGTTTCTTTGGATCACTTCCAACTATCGTATACCCCCGAAAAACAAGCACTTCACACCAATTTCAGTGGTAAACGGAGAAACAGTTTAATCTTATCACAGGAACCATATGTCATTCAGATAACCACCGGAGCCGGCTTAGAATCCGGCACCCGAAACGAGGCACCTTCCCCTTTGGGTACAAACCGTTCTAGCGACCACGATTTCGTTCTCGACAGCACTTCACTGTGTGAGCGGGCGCACGAACTGCGCAAACTAAACTCCGACGCAATCGGAGCGGAACACCAAGAATCGACTGTACCCGCCCTCTGCCGGTACGAACGATGTCACGACCACGCTGCCAGACAAAGATCAACTGTTTGCGACGCGGAAGCGGCCGTTCGAGCGAGCTTGTGTCGCGCGCGCACACATCATCCGCACTATGGGATCTCTTTGGACGGCTTTCGCTTTATTTCGATTATTTTACGTTATCTGACTTGATTCATAAATGTTGAGTGGAAATATCGTAATATATAACGCAACTTTAGAGCTGTTGAGCAACTTAGTAGCGGGCGAATATACAAACGAAAGAAGAAATTCTTAAAGAATCTGTTAGTAGTCCTTTTAGTGACTTGAATCAAAGTAGAAGAATGCATTTGAGTGATTTAAACCGTAATAAAATATAAACACCTTTAGGATTCTAATCCGCTAGAATGAGCCGGATGAGAATCTGGTTCAAAAAGAACCAGAGTAAATAACTTAAATTCTTATCCCAATCATCATTGTCCACCTCAGCGTTCTATTCTGCTCACTGTTGCTCACTCCCAGAACGACCACGACGCATCATCAGATCAGATGAATAGTTAGTTCCCTTGACTTAATGTCGCTGTTTGAGTGTCGTGTAAAAAAACACAGAAGATATCAGTCACACTGGTAGAAGTGAGCTATTGTTTCCTTTCATTCAGAACGTGGTGGCCCTACCAACCCACACACCAGCACGCACACACTCTAGCCACCCTTGGGGTGGGAATTTCGGAGAGCGTCATGGCCATGGCAGGGTGAGGGTTGCGAACTGCGTCGTACCCACGATATACAATGAGGGTAGTCGTACGCACCACATGCCTTCGGTTGTTCGATGATGCACTTCATCGCTCATTCGACGGCGATGGTTCATGGTGATGATGGTGGTGGTGTTTCTGATCGTGATGCGAGCACAAGCGACGACTGCACCACCAAACATACAATTGTCCCTCATCGGATGTGGATTAACGTTAATTTAACGTTTGTTTTCTCTTTCTTTGGCCGTGTGTTTTTTTTTCCTCTGTGCGTTCTTTTTGCGACGCTTTCCGTCACGTATTCACGGCACGCCCGGCCTCCCTCTAGTAGACCTAGGTCATAGAATGTGCCAAAGGCATGGTAAAAGCGAAAGTCATTGTACTGTTCAGCAGTATGGGTGGAATGTGGAACCGAACGAGCTGATAACTTAGATGCATCAGAACATTGCATTTGGATATGCAGAGATCAATTGAACTGTTGAAATTAGGCACCAAATTTTTTACAACTCGTATTGCGACATGTTTTTAGAACAAAACACTTCCATTTATGTTCGAATTTTCGCCATCTTTGCACTGTTCTGATTCCATTTTTCTCACGGTCAAGATCATTTGTCATGTTGCGAAATTCAGACTTAAAATTCTTCTTTTTAAGTTGCTTTAGAAGTTCAGATGTATTTAAAGTATATTTTGGGTTAATGTACGGATTACTTCCAAATATTTTCTGAAAGAAAATTTTCTTGATTTTTGTCATAAAAATTATAAAACACATCTATAATTTCTACTATTTTCTAACCTCAACTAACATTCAAAAACTAATAGAATCCAAATAAAATATTGTTCCAAAAACAACTAACTTTAAATTTTGCTCGATATAGCTTTGAGTCTTTGGCCCTTTTGTACTTAAAAGACTGGGTTTGCCTTCGTTGGTTTTTACTTGGCTTATATTCCCCGTAGTTGGACAATAAGTTCTGCGGAAGGTGAGACGGTCCGAACTCAAGGGTGATTATTATTATCAATAATCAAGCATAATTAATGTATAAATGACTTACCGATAGTAGTGGCGTTTACAAGATGAAAATAGAACTAAAATATGTTTAAATTATCTAGGTCCAGCAAATTACCATTTCTAAAGGGTTAGTCAACGATTTCGGATGTCAAAAAATCAAATGAATAGTTATGTTCTAACAGTAAAACAAAGTTCTAACATTTGGTATTTGGTTAATCTACATTATTGAACACATCATTCTCTCGCACACATATCTACAACAACTTCAAATTTCCTACTAACGAATCTATCGTTTCGCTACTATCCGGTCCCAGCCCCAGTACGGTTACCGTTCCGCTTGCCACCTGTGTTCGGCCAGCATCCCGAACAATCTCGGCAACAACACCGATCGTTTCGGCACTTTCCACCAGCGAATGCAGCTCCTGCAAGCTATCCACCCTAAGCACAATCTTCGGTTGGCCCTGCATTAACCACGCGTCTAGCTTGTTCCTGCCGGGCCCTCCTCCAGCTTGTGCCCGCATGCAGCAAAGAACGGCCGCATGGGCACACTGGGACGCAATTTTACCCTTCTTCAAACCCAAATCCGACCGTACTACCAGCACCATTTTCATGGCAGAACTACCACCACCGGCAACGCCGTTGACCGTGGCAAACATCGTACGGAGTGCGTTCATTTGTCGCTATACTTTGCCCGCTGCTTCTCTGTATAATCTTGCATGCACAGTTTGAAATCTTTAACTACGTCCTGACAGAGCCGCCAGTCGCCGGTTTCGGCAATGCACTCCTGAAGAACATAATGCACATAATCATGTCTATTGGCCAGATACAACAGGCAGCCAACGAAGGCCGGTACATACCTGCACTTTGTGGTGAAGATTTAAGCAACCGGTACGCTTCAACATTTGTTCCACAGGATCCACTTCATCGGACATGATAAATTTGTGTATATTTATGATGAAATAATGGTGCCGGAATTTGATGCCGCTTCTGGAAAGAACCACCACACACGCGCCGAAACCGAAATCGTTGTTTGTGGCTGGATGATGTAAACAAAGCAACAGCTGTCATCACTTTTGGCTGAAAAGGCCTTTTCGAAACAAACGGTTTGATGTTTCAGATTTTATGCACGTTTTAAAATCCCTTATTTCATTAGTTTTTGATCAAAAAGTTTAAAATTATTCAAATTTTATCTCTCTTCATTTAAACGAGTAAAAACTATTCCATCGAGAGGATTTAAACAGTAAATTGAATAGCTCGTCAGCTAATCCATGTCGAACTTCTCAACCTAGTATCTTATACGCACACCTCAACTGTCATCCGGCATCGAATGTTGTTTTAATTCTTTTCTTATTTCAGTTCGCGTTTTTGGTTAGTTCGTGTGTGGTACGCTTGCAAATTCTGCGTGGAATCCGGTTTTAGGATATAAAAATTCGATTCTACTTCATGTTAAGATAGCCTTTGGTTATCTTCAACCTTCCGCGTTGTCCGGTTTGTGCGCGCTAATTTGCTCGTTTTGTGCAGGCTGAGAGAAAGCGAAGTTTAATCAGCATCTTTCCCAAGTGTACAAACAACCCGATGCCTACCCCAACGCCATCAGGTGTGTTTTGAAGTGGCAGTGAAGCAGATCGACCCCACACGGACGCACAAGCAAAGCCGCCCGCAAACGAAAAACACCAGCTGCAGTCCCGCAAATGTTGGTGTTTCAAGCGTGACCCCAACGGAAGCAAGAGTGGCAAACGGCATAAGCGTAGTGGAATAAAGATTTGCCACAGCGAACACAATTTCGCGAACTCGTCCAAGTGAACAACGTTCTTCAGCTCCTGCCACACACTAGTGTGTGTATGCGTATCGCAAAGAACGAACGCGAATCAAACTAGTGCACCCTTGGCTTGAACGAAACGCGTAAAGCAAACGGGCGAAACAAATCGAATCGCGAAGAAAATCCCGTTGACCTACAAACGGAAAACAACAATATGTCTTGTAGCTGCTGCTGGTTGGCCGGTTCCGTTTCACCTTGAGCGTAGCGCTACTAGTGAACGACGTCCTCTCTTGCACAGAGGATTCTGTGTGTTGTGAGCAAAGTGCAGTTCGTGTTTTTGTATTTAATGCCACAGCAACCGCGAACATAGCTGGCGCGTGACATCATCGATAGAGTGTGATTCGACGCGAAAATAAACATTCGCTCACCCAGAACCCCAAGGTTAAATGTGTGTCCAGTTGATAGTTTTGTCTGCTACCAGCGTACTACGATGAGTTAACGTTAACAGCAGGTGGACACTACCAAACGAAGCTTCTGGGTTCTGTATAGTAACCACCAGCGCGACAACCGATTCTTCAAAGCCTACTTACTATCAGCAGAGCGGCGCTACTACATCTGTACCAGTGAACAGCAAAACACAGCTCGCATCTCTCGGTGGATTATGAGTGCGAGCCGATTTCCAAAGTTCCTCAAACCGGGTAAGCATTACCGCCGCCGAGCGCGGCCATTGAACGATGGTACCCGATAGGGGGAGGGGTGCTGTTACTTTCAACATATGGTAATAATTAGCGAACGCCTTCCATCAACGGTTTTGTTGCGTCTCGTTCTCCCGCATTCGCACGCTAGCGTGAAAAGCTAATTGAGTTTGCTTGCCTTTAGGAAGCGGCTCGGTATTTTCACCACCGACACTAGCGGCATAACAATTTCCAACTGATAGTTTGTCTGTACTCTTGAGTGTGCTTTGATAGAGTCTAGCCTAGTCGTCTATTAGGGCAAGAAAACAAAATTCCCCGAAGCGATCTTGACCTGCTTTAATAGCCAATGAAATAACCTTTTTTGTGGATAAATTCTAGGTAAGGCGATAAGAATGTTCCCTCCGTTCGGTGGTGGTGCGAATCGGCCAAAGGACAAAGGGTCACTGACACGAGTTGGCGATCACGCGCATCATGCACGAGCTCGTGAGTGTAAAGTGTGCTGGCACCTGGATAGCCAGCCCTCTTTGGACACAAAACAAGTGTGAATTGTGCGGAATATTAATGCGCTTGTTCTTCACACGCTCACGACGTGCGGACGGTGAAAAATCGTACGATCGCGACCACCACCGATCACACACAGTGGTTCCCAACTAAAATGGGACAAGTACAATTTAAAGGACTCCTCATTGCTTTATAAGTAATCAACCGAAATAGTGATTTCAAGGGGTTTTGTTTCAGGGGTTTTCAAAACAAACATTATTTTGGGCATGTCCTCCCTTATTTTGCGCCGTATTCTGGATTTCATCGGTAGCAATTACAATTTTTTAGCTTTTTTAAAATAAACATTAAAAAACAGATAAAAATACTCAATAGATCGTAGCTGAAAGGAGTGGAGAGGCTCGAGAAGATCTTTTATCGAAGATGCGCTCACCGTCGGTTAAATATTTCGCACGGAAGCTGACATTTGACTGCTTATCTACTGGTCAGACGTGGATGGCTTCAACTGAAGGATCTTTTCTATATAAAAATAGAAGTTTTATCCAAACGATTGTTGAAGGACATGATACAAGACGATGAATAGTTGCAAGGATCACTAGGACACAGGACACCATAGCATGAAGAATTCTTAAAATCAGTCTAGTTGTTTAGTGCATTCCCACTACGTTTGGGACAATCAACTTTATCTTGCTACAATCTAAAATAAAAATCTGTAACTCATGCCTACACCCTGTTATCTAACCTCGACGCTGATGAGTTTGCACAAATGATCGCTTGGATAAAAAAAAAACGAGTCGTTGATAAGCGGAGACCGTGGAACGCTCACATCAGTGCAAGCCGAAATTCCACGCGTCATTCCCCAAGCAATCGATTAATCCCTCAGCAGTTATTTTCGATTTCGGAGGTTCACTTATCAAAGTTTAAACACACACGACTCATTCTGTTTTATCGTGGATAATGGTGACACAAGGTGCGGTCCAAACCTTCAGTCTCTCTGTCTCTGTCTGTGTCAAACGTGTATCCGAACGCCTTAAACAGTGCCACCAGGCGTCGTGGCATTGTCCGTTGAACTTTGCGATACGAGTGTATTGGCCAATCGGGCCATCCGCTTATCAGCATTATCACAGCGCAGAGCAAACGCGCGATGCGTGGAGGGAGACTATGCGTGAAAGGGCCCGATAGCTGTTTCGCGGATCGTCATTCTCGCCCCATACAACCTCGTTCGACCGTGTTGGTGATATTGTGCGGTGTGTAGTGCCTCGCGAGCACCACGTTCTAGCGTTACAGCGGCATTATTGTAATTGAATTAGTTTCGCGCGTTTGCATGTTCCGATCGGCGATACGCGATAGGTGGTAGCGGACCCCGGGGTTGTTGATTTGCTATCCGTAAGTTAGGGTGGGCTTTCGAAACAAAATGTTTTAGCACGATCATTCTAATCTTGCCACACCGCGGCTAATGTGTTCCTTCTTTTCTGGTTTTATTTCCATGCATGTTTGACCTGGGTTCCGGCTGCTGCTGTTGCTGTCATCATACCTACACAGATGACGAATCGTTTGCATCGGAACGCGACGCGGCACCAGCGGATGATCACGTAACGTCGTTCGTCTTCAACGCCCACCAGTCGCTTAATCTTGCAGCGCAGCGCGAACGTCTGCCGATACGCCAGTACCGTGACCAGATTCTGTACTGTCTCGAGCACTATCAAACGCTCGTGCTGGTCGGTGAAACCGGATCCGGCAAAAGCACACAAGTACCGCAGGTAAGCGCACTTATTCGCGGGCCAGCACACTAGCCACAGCGACACGTAAACAAAGCCAAATAGAAACGAAGATCTCGCGATCTCGGAGCACTGTGTATGGACAGATGCCATTCGAACGTTCAATGTGTGTGTGCGTGTGTGTAGTTGTGAGATCCCTTACCGGAATACTTTTGATAAGGAATGAATCACCTACAGAAGATAAGCAAATATTGGTGTGCAATGCAAGCAGAAGGCAACACGACACCACGGTGCGTTTCCAGCTCATTTGCCCGTTGTGCAAAAGGACGGAACATATTTCCCCTTTTCGTTGTCACATACGTACGTCAATTCTTATCCCTCCCACGTTCCCGCGG